>PVKB01000158.1:0-284654 GCA_004027205.1 Ctenodactylus gundi
GTAATATATATATATATATATATATATATATATATATATCAGTATTTCTACCTGGTATTTTTACTCTTCCTAAGCAACTTCTATAAACCAGCAATAAGGAAAAAAAATATTATCAAACTGTGTACACTATGTCTAATTAAAAATGTACACAGCATTTCTAATTACCCTTTGCTAGACTATAATTATTAATTTTAAAATCTGCTATCTTTTGTATTTATTCAAAAATGTTTTTTAAACTATTAAGAAATAGGAAGAATGCCCTAAGTCAGCTTGTTATTTAGAATCAAAATACAAATCAGAAATGTGAAAGATTAAATCACTGTTTCAACATATAGCTGGAATACAAAACAAGTCAGACTTAGAACCTAGTATTAAAAAGTACTTGAGGGCTCCAAGCAAAGATACAGTGCTGGCCTAGCATAGTCAGATCCTGGATTAAATCCTCAGTATTGTAAAAAGAAAATACAAAAATACATGAATATAAGATAGCTGAGGGTTACTTTCCAGTAATTCATAAAAGCAATGCTTCAAGCAACATGTTGGTTCTTTGGTTGAATTACACAGCTTCTTGCCTGTGTTGAATTTGAAAACAATATAAATCAAATATATCCCATATATCACTTGCTTGGGACAAAAAATAGGGTCACACTTGTTATTTAAAGACCCAACTGCAGAGGCGAACATCTGTACTAGCTTAACTATTAGAAACCAGTATCTCCAAATTTTCTCTGTAGTTACTACTGAGACGCCTGAGGGGTATCTCACTCCTGCTCAAAATCCCATCTGCTAGTTGCTCTTTCTAACTGTTCTGGTTTCTCCTGTGAACATGTTTGTGACAGCAGGGCCACTGTCTAAAGTGTAAAGCTTTCTCTTGATCTCATGATCACTCCAGTGTCAGAATGTGCTCGCCTGAAATTTCCCAGCTTCCTCCCCTTGGGAGTCAAAACACTGCAGGAAGTACGTCAATTGCATTCTCTTCCCTTTCTGCCAAACTTTCTCAAATTTACAAGTAAAGGCTAACTGTGGGATCCCACCTCACAGTATCCATCTGTCCCTCTCACACAGTTCTTCACATTCTGGTCTTTTACCTCTAACCTAAAGAATTAAAACCCAACAAAGAAGAGGAACAAAACGACTGAATGAAAAATGGATGTCACACATCCTGCCTTTTCTTCCATCCTCCAATCCCTTCTCTGTCCTTAAGTTTCCAAAAAATATACATTAGAAACTGGAAAATACTTTGTTTGTATGTGTACACTGTGGTTTGGTAAGTGCCCCACAAAAGTCTATGAGTTACAGTTGGTTGCCAGCCAGTGGCAAAATGGCATGACTGGAACATGGTGGCACCTTCTCAACGTGGGCCTTCTAGGAGCAAGTCAGATCAATGGGCGAGGAAGAATGTCAGGCCTCTTACTGTTTCTTCTGGTTTGTTTTGGGTTGTTTACTTTTGCTTTGCTTTGCTTTTTAGTTAACCTGATTCCATGTTCCCTTTTCTCCAACAAGTGAACATTTTTTTTTAACCACACTCTCCAATCACAATGTACAACTCTGCAACAACCAACTCACTAACAAGGCCAAGCAACTATTGAATATAACCTCCAAAACCATGTGTCAACAGAAAGTTTTCCAATTTTTAAATTGGTCATCTCAAGGTTTTGTTATAGTAACAAAAAGCTGTCTAAGACATTATGCAAGGAGAAATGTGTGGATGAGATCTCTAAACTTCAGCTGGCTACGACCAGGGTGTGGAGGTTGTAGGGTCTTTCATCCGGCTTCCGTGACTTCTGATGAGAAATCTGATGTCATTCAGCTTATTTTTCTAATGTGAGTTGTAGAAGAGACCTTGCTGCTTCCAAGACTTTTTTTGTGGAATTTTGTGTGTGTGTGGGGGGGGGGGGGGATTTTTTACATTTATGTTTCTATCTAAATTTCTCTGGGTCTGTCCCGTTTGGGTTTCTTTCATCTTGAACTTGTAGGTTTGTATCTTTAACCAAAGTAGGAAAAAAATTCTGCTTATTTCATTCAATAGTTTTACTCCTACATTCTAAACTTCTTCTGAAACTAATTCTAAACCTTTTGCTATAGTCAACTACTTGTCTGTGATGAAGCAATATATTCCAAGTGCTTAAAGAAACTATCAAGTCCTAATTCCTAATTATACATCCAGAAAAAATATTTTTAGGACTAAAAGGAAATCAAGAAATAGATGAAGAAAAATTTGTAATTTTTTAAGCTCACCTCTCCTATACGAATAACTAAAGAAGTTCTTGAAACGGAAATGATGAAAAGAATTTTAAAACATTGAAAAATACAAAGGAGCAGCAGGAGAAGGAAAGATGTGGGCTACTACAGAAGATGTTCCTTTCTCTTCAGAGCTTTGTGCATTATGTTTGGCAGATATTTAAGGCAGGTTTGGGTTGAGAAAAATTCAGTCAGAATCGGTGTCAGTCCACAGTTGGTATGTTGTCCTCCCCATTTATTTTCCCCAGATTTTTTTTTTTTTTTTTTGAAGCAGAGTCCCATTCTGTAGTCCAGGCTGACCTTGATCTCACAAAGTATCCTAGATTGACCTCAAACTCATGGAAATCATCCTGTCTCAGCCTCTAAAATGTTGGAATTACAAGTATGTAACACTATGTGCATCTATTTTGTGGTGCTATGGATAGAACCTGGGGCCTCATACTGCCTAGACAAGCACTGTAATCACAAAGCTATGCCCCAAGCCCTATATTTCTTTCTTATTCAGCAAATGGACACCATGATCATACCCTGTCCAAGAGACGAAACTCCTCTGATCCTGCACTGCAATGATCAGATACGTCTCACCGTGTTAGAACTTTAAGAGATGGACAGGAATGCATCAAAATGACAGAAGACCTCTGCATGTTATTTTTAATCATAGCAAGAGCAAATAAATTAAAAGTGAAGTCTGATTCCTACTTACAGTCTGGCCAAACACAATGAAAGATGCTTCATTCTTCTATAACCTGTCAACTTATAGAAATATATCTACCTAGTATAATAAGCAGCTTCGTGCATATTTTATAATAAATTAGAAGAATTTGAAATGGAAATTATTCAGATGTTGAAGCCTGTTGCTCTGTCACATTTTGTAGGGCATGAACTTGTATAAGAGTACAACTTAACCGTGTAACAGAAAAAAAAAAAACCCATTTTCAGGGATTTTATATACCTCATATGACTTCAGTATATTCCCGTGTCCCAAATAAGTTAACGTGGGGAGTAACGCAGAGCTGAGAATAAGACATATGAGACCTCTATTTACTAGAACATGCTATCTGGAGTCATCTTTCCACAAGGAGACATATTCTTGTACTAACAAAACATGAATGCAAAGAAAGTCCCTTCGCAGGATACCACATTACAACATGGAAATAAACTTCTTTCTCCTTTACCAAAGAGAAAACAGCAGTGAATGAGGAGACTGTAAAAACAGGAGGAGTACACAGCTCTCCTCCTACATCGAGCAAACACATTTTTGGCAGGCAAGCAAAAAGTGACTTTATTGTTTTTTAAGAGCTGTTTCATATCCAAAATCCAATATAAATCTCTTCAAAGGTTTTTAAAGGCTTAAAAAGCCAGGAAATTCAAATGTTTCAGCACCATTAATGCTAACCTTGGCACTGCAACTGCTACCAGTCAATTTTTTCCTTTTTGAAAGAACGCATGATTTTGATAAATGCTTTCACAAATTACACACTAAGAACATAATTTCTCACAAGAACAGGAGCAATGTCTTTTTGCACGCTTGTCACTATCACACTATAACTACTAATATTCAAATACAATTATTAACAGAAAATCATTCAGAAAAACAATTCTCCTTTTTCACGTCAATGATTATCATAGTTAACGACCAACTGGTTTTAGCCATTACTGTCCTGATCTTTACATCATATTTTAAACTAACAAGAAAGTAAGTAAATATTAATAATGACCTGTTTTCAAGGGGGTTCTTTCATGACTATCTTCACTCACTGTAAATATAACTGTTTTGTGTTTGAATAATCAGTCAGTCAATTGTTGGGCTTTACTTGTTTTCTTATGGCAGCTGGTAGCGTTTTATCATTGAAATAGAATAAGGGCAGAAGGTGAGGACAGAGAAAATCTGATACAAACTCTATTGGCATTTGAAAACTACCAGTGAAACATGTGGCAGGTGAGAAAACAGAATCAAAATTGGAAAGTAAAGATGAAGAGTACAAGCCATCTTCCCTTCACTTTTGTTCCCCAAAGGTACTCTCTGAAGTTTCTTGCAAACGCTTATTTTTTTTAAAAAATGTTTACTGTATATGTTTATGCATAATGTGTAAACTTACTTTTTTATTTATTTTACACAAAATTTATATTTGACATAGTTTGCATCTTTTTCATAGTATCTGAAAAAACTTTTCACGTTGCCATGTATAAATCTCTCATTTGCTGCACAACATTATATCATATGAAAACACAAATTTATTAATTCTATATTGATGGATATCTAAGCTACCTTGCTGATGTTGGGGTTTTTGTTTATATGTTTTGCCACTGCAAACAATGTCTCAGTGAACAACCTAGCAGGTATATCTTGGAAATTTTGTAAAAGTAAACTGAAATAATTCTCTGTGATCTGACTCTTGGGTTGAAGCATATGGGCCTTTAATGATGAGAGATTTTCTTACAGTGTACTCTAGAACGAATGCACTGATTTATTCCAGCTACTGAAGATAGTACCCCTTTCTCTACATCAGTGACACTATCAGGAACTACCAAATATTTTCAACAATTAGCAAGATTAAAAAAGAAAATGAACAGCATCGTCATTTGAATTCTTTCATTAAAAACTGTGTAAGTATTCTTAAGTATATATTTAAAGTCTATGTTTTTAATATTATTGCTTTCTTACTTACTTAGAACAGGATAATCACATCTAGTCCCTTTAATTTAGGGCCTAGACTTCATAGCCACTTAATACATACTGGTACTTTAGTAGTTAAATAACATTTTAGTAGAAATCTTCTTATAGGCAACTATCATTTGTATGTTCCATTCAACTGAGTGTTTTTTCAAAGTTCAGAAACTTCCTGAGAAAGAGCTAAGAGAAGATGGCGACACTACACAACAAGCAGTTTATAGAATAAGACACACAACATAAACAAAATATAGTCACTTTCCTGTAGCTTTCCTGTAGCTTAGAAAATTTTCTAGTCTATTATACAAATCATGTCTCTCCACATTATATAAAGACCTTGTAAAGCTAAACAATAATCAATAAAGCCTGTATAATTTGTGTCTTATAGGTTTATTCATCACAGAAATAATGTACTGTATGTACCTTCCATAATTTCTTTCATCTTTCTGTTCAATGCTATGTGGCTGAGATGAAGACATATTTATTGATATATAAGGATCTACTACTACATTAACTTAAACATTTTCAATTTTTAATAGATAATTGCTTACTTATCAATTTTCTTGATGTCTAACTTACCACAAACATGTACTGCATATTTTTGTACATATTTCTTTGGCCACAGGGACAATAGCCTCTATAAGACATGTAAGTATGAGGCGTAATCATAAAGATATGAATGCTGCTAAGTTCTATCCAATACAAATGCAGAGATCTTCAACATGAGAGGCTGCCAGAAGCTGAGTAACAGAATGTCATGAGTTTCAACCTGTTTGTTGTAGTCAGTCTATTGTGAGACACAGTTGAAAGATGTGTTTTAAATTGTGCTGTAAATCATGGATCACAAATAATGCATTGGCATGAAATTTGGTTTCAAACTACAGAAAAGTACTAAAGAAACAGATGAAATGTTAAGATCAGCTTATGACGATGATGCAGTAATCATGAAGATGGTTTACAAGAAGCTGGAGTGACTTGTAACAAATGTCAGTCAATGAAAGACAAGTAGAGATCAGGACATTCGACATCAAAAACCCAAGAGATTTTTTGTAAGAGTAATCACAATGATTAGATCCAATAGATAACTGACTACCACGGAAAATTCAAAGGATTTGGACATCAGTTATGGTTCCATTTGAAGAAGCTTAAAAATGGTTTTGAACAAAAAGGAAGTAAAAGCAAAATTTGGTCCATGTGCTTTGACTGCCAAACAAAAGCAAGAGCATTTGTCAATTTCACCGGAGTTACATGATTATACTGTTTCAGATTCCAGCTTTTTAAGAAATCGCTCCATTAAAAAAATAAATAAGTAAATAAATAAATGTCTCCATAGGAGGTGAAATTTGGGTCTATGATTATGAGACCAAGGTTCAGAGTCCTCAATGGAAACCACCCAGTTCTCATGAGAGAAAAATAACACCTCGCTCAAGATCCAACTTCAATATGATGTTGACTTTGTATTTTAATCCTAAAGTCAATGTGCAAGCTCATTTTCTAACCAGGAACACTACAGTGATCCCTAAACAATATCAAAGCTTATTAGAGCATTTTAAAATGATACATACAGAAAGCAGCCTGAAAAATGGATAAAGAGTTTCATTCTATACCATAACAACACTCTGTGTCACACATCACTTATGGTATGGCAATTTCTGTCAAACAAATCAGCACATTATCCTCATTCAACTTTATTCACCAAATCTGACAGTGGATAACTTATGGCTCTTACGTAAAGTCAAAATGACCATTTAAGGTAAACATTCTCAAAATTGAGGAACTGGGGAAACTGAGACAACCACAACAATGCAATGGAAGACACACAAAATAAGGTTTCCAGAACTACTTCAGAAAGTGGCAAGAACAATAAGGTATTCATGGCAATGGGGAATATTTCAAGGGGATTAATCACTATGTGTCTTTGATTTAACACATTTTTAAATTTGAAATTCGTTGTCATTTTATCACACAGTAGGTAGTAAGTACTTAGACATGAGTGGAGGAAGTCAGGGTGAAAAGAATACACATCAAGGAGGCTTAAAGTGAAAAGGAATGGGCATCAATCCGAGCTTTTCATCAATCTTGACTATAAGTTAATTAAAAACTTTCCCAGACTTTGTAGAGTAATTCTGCTATCTGCAAACAGGGCACTTTAACTGGCCAAACATAAAAAACATCAGGTAAAAAAGAAAGGAACTATCACACCCCCCAAAGGGAGCAAGAATCTTTTCTGTGCCTACAGCAGGTGCAGTAAGAGGGGCAATGTGTCCTTAGCTGCCTTCTCCTCACTGTACCATCACTATCATACCATGCATAGTCACAGAAGCTCACTAGTATCACTTCAATAGTGAATTATGAGAACACACATGGCCCAAAAAAGAAAGTTGTATAACTTAAAAACACCACCCCAGGGGCTGGAGGAATTGCACAGTGGTTAAAGCGCTTGCCCCACAAGTGCAAGGCTCTGTATTTGATTCCCCAGCACCCCACAAAGCTGGGTGTGATGACACATGCCTGTAACTCCAGGAATCAGTAAGCTAGCACTCAGGAAGCTGAGGCAGGAGGACTGCCTGAGTCGAAGGCTAGCCTGTGCTACATAGTGAAATCAGGACCACTCTGGGCTACAGAATCCCTGTCTTAAAAACAAACAAACAACAAACAAACAAACAAACAAACAAACAAACAAACAAACAAAAACAGCAATAAAACTCCCCTGGGTAGGATCTGGGAGGAACTGGAACAAACAGAAAAATAAAAGGATGATATCAGGATGGAATGTGTCTCCACTCATTGTCATCCACTCTCTGGTGGTGGTCCAGCCTCTTATGGGCCGTATCTTTCTAGTAATAAATTTCACTTGCTTAACTTTCATTCTGCTTGTAAATGGTCTCAAATCCATGCAGCTTTCCTAGCAGACAGAGTAAATTCCTCCACCCAAGCCCACAAAAACCAGGCATCTATCACTGAGAGACCTCTCCTCTCCACCTGTAGCAAAACCTCACACTTACTGAACCTAGAAATGGAATTGTTAAGTCTTAAAGAAGCTCTTGTCCAAATATGGGAGAGGATATTAAGAAAAGATAACTCTTGCATGATGATGAAACAGATTATCATAGCACTTTGGAAAGCAATTTGGCAGTATTTTACAAAATTCTTCTTAAACTATAAACTACTTTACCAGTATGGTTCCTTTTACTCTTATTATTTCATAACTAGAGTTTTTCAGGTTATCAGGCATAAGCCTAGCACAGGTAGAGGCACTCACAGCAAATAAGATACAGTGAGAAACATACTAGTGGATGCCAAAAATAAAGCTCACCAAGTAAAAGGGCATCATATGTACAAACTCAAGTCAGCAACGTGAAACTGACATATAACATTATGTTGATAAAAAACAGTTCTTCAAAAACATGTCTTAAAGCCTATGATTTCCAAATTGCTCCTAAAATACATTTAGTAAATGAACTGAGTAAAATCAAGTGAAAGTACAGTAACACATTTGGTGTAGATCCTAGTGGTTACTTCCAATCTGCCAGTTGGCAATGCACCTATGCCTGCATTTTAATAATGCTTAAATATACTCCACAACACACAATAAAACTGATGAAGCACATACAAGACTCTGTTTGGCACTGATATTAGGGTAAAAGGTAACGGATATAGCCCCAAGCCCAAAGAAAGTTTTAAAGGTACCAAGTTTCTCTGACAGAAGAGAAGCAAGCACCATTTCATCCACAAAGTGATAACATGTACTGCTACTGTTCTTCTTGCCCTAAATGAAAAATTCTCAAATATGGACCACTATCCAGATGAATCCATGATTCTTTTACACTTAAAAGCATAAGCTGCAATTGGTACTAAGTAACTCTCTCGACCTCCTAAAGAGCTGACTCAGATTCTGTATCAATGACCTAAGATAGTCCAAAGGACTATAATCATAAACCAGCTCAACAGGTAAAAAGCAGATCACCATATCAACAAAGTATCTGTGTAACAAATACTGAAAAATTTTACTACATGATCGAAGCAACTATTAAAGCTAATGCAGAAAGAAAAGCTTCCCTGAACTGCTGCATGAATTTTTCCCTTTAAAGACAGATCACAGAAATTACAGAAACAGCATTTTACCCTAGGGGGAAAAAAAGGGGGGAGGCTTTGGTTTTCTTATTATTTTGTTCTGTTCCATTAAAAATCTTCACTTATCTTGGCAGATCTTATGTAACGTTACTAATTCTGGCATTTATACATGTAAAATGGTTCTTTGAAGGTTACGTTCAAATGATTCATACCCACTAAATGTACTGCTTTAAATCTTCACTCATATTTTTATGTTTATTAAAGCATAAAATGCCCCCAACTCATTCAAAGTCTTCTGGATTAAAGAAATGTTATAATTTAGTGGTTACTTCAAAGTCATTTGACTTACCAATATAACTCATAAAATTCTATCCCTCTTTTTGTTCTCTTTAAATAAAAAAATGCATGAAGTAACTCAGATGCCTCCCCCCAAAGCTACCCCATAAGACAAGCTGTTTCTTTCCAAACATTAAGTCTGTTGCCACATACAATATTGCTTTAAACTGGCTGCAAATCAGATAATGATGATCTTAAAATCGAGTATAAGATTAATTCAAGTCTTTTATAAGCAATATTTTTTTTCCAAAGATCACTTTCTAACATAGCAACCTCAGAAAAAATCACTTAAAAAACTGAGCTTAAATATGTTATTAAAAACAGATTTCAAGCTTTTTATCTGGATATTGGAGAGCGGAGTGAAAAGATAAAGAATGACTAGCCTTTGTCCAAAATGTTGGGACAACAAGAATTTCAGAACTTTGAATTATTCCCAATTGAAATTTTGCAGAGATCTTATTGGTAAAGCATGCCTAATACAAAATTCCAAAATCTGAAATCTTCTAAAATCCAATATTTAAAAATATTAATTTGATTACAAATATTTTAAAGAATTATGAATTGTAGGATTACAAATACTCATCCTATAGGTAAAATATAGAGCTACTGTGGTGGTGAAGTGAGAAACTACAAAGAAGTGCTTAGCAAATAACCAGATTCATAATAAATACACATAAACAGTTTAGCATCTTGCTCTCTGATAAATCACTTAACCATTAAAGGATCAATTTTTCATCGGTAAAATTATACTCCTGATTCTAACCCTTCCAACTAGAAGAGTCTCTGGCAAAATTACTAGTCTAGAAGAAAAGTTTAGAGTACATCCAGGTCCTATTTCGTGTATTTTGTGTAGTATCTCAGTATCTTCACATTTTTACATTGTAAGTACTAAAAATAAATGTTGTTGACAAATAAAATATTTCTTCTGATATCTAAAAGAGGAAAATTAGAATTAAAAATAAAACCACTGATGAAGATCTCTTCTTTCCTATCTGTTCTTCCCAGTTAGAATTTCTATAGCTGGGCAAGTATTTTCTTGGGTAAAATCCACCAAAGAAAATGCTGAGCAGAGCAACATGAAAAAGAAAATAAAAGCAGTGAGGATCACCAAGCCTAGAAACAGAGTAAGATCTACAATGAAGCTAGCTTTGCAAATCTTATGACCAAACTCATTGGAAATAGGAGCTGGACTATTAACTCCAGGCCTAAGGCAAAGCTGAGGAAGCCTGAGTAGGTGCTGTGTAACTAACCTTCATTTACATTATTTGCATAGATCTTATCTCCAGACAGGATCACAAGTTCCTTGAAAGCAAGGCTTACTGTCTAATTTACATTTATGTCCCTGCAATGCCTAGCACACTGCAGACATTCAATTAATATCGGGTAAATTAATTAAGGATGACACCTTCCAAAGAAAGCCAATGCTCATCTTCCCATTCAAACAAAACATCTGCTAAGCTAAAGTCAAAATATTTATCATTAGGCAAAAGTTTGCTTTTCTTTACTTCTAGCTTTCATTTCATTAAAATTATATATTTGCCCGGCTTGAATTATAAAATAACCCTGGAAGGTTTGCTTAGAAACACAGCAGCCTGGTCTTCTTACTCTCCCCACTCCAGACACACCTCTGCGAGAGAGGTGAGGACTTCTGATTCCTTCATGTGATTATTTTGGATTTTATTTCCGTATCTCCTAATTCCATGCTACTTCCAGATTTCAAGTTTTAAGCATATGATTTTTCAAATATGAAAATAGCAATTGAGTTCTATTTCCTAGTCCCAGATATAACCTACATGAAATTCTTTCTATCTTGTTTCTTTATAATTTTTTTGCTGTTTACAAAATTATGACTATATAAACAGGACTCAGAGGTAAGCCATCTGATAATTATCCTTACATCTCAGGCAGCTCTTTGTTAACCTGAAGTGAATATGTGCTGGATTTTGTTGCTATTCTGTATTTTCCTTGCTTAGTGTTGTATGTAACAGAAATTCAACAGCAGATTCTTTACTAGAGGATATTTCAGAGGATTTGCTGTGAATTACGACCGTTCTGTCCCTCTGACATTTTAGGAACAAAGAATGAATGTATTTAAATTGCTATTAAAAGTGTTTCAGTTATCACTGTTGATTTATTAAGTAGGAGTCTGTAGGTCTGAGTCATAAACCTGGTGTCACATACTGGTTTCAAATATTTCAGGTGCTATGAAACTTTACACTAATCCAGTATCATTTGAAAGTGTTAGACTATTTTAATGTGATGTCACAGAAATAATACAACATAAAGAGGCACACAGATCTATGACAGACAGATCTAGCTGAGAATTGTCTCCACTTTTACTCAACACTAAACACAAACATCTCTGACTGACAGTTTTCACATCTATTAAAAGAAAACATTATTGTTGATTCTCGAATACCATACATTAATTTGTGACGTTCTATCCCTCGTAAGAATAATTAAAAACTAGATAAAATCATCTATAAGCATATACCAACCAAAATAGAAGACAGAATTAACTGAAACTTACCAAGGCTCAAATGCCAAAAAAAACAAAACAAAACAAAACAAAACAAAAAAAAAAAAAACACCTCTTTAGGACTAATACTTATGAGAAAATGAGCTAGAAACATTTGGACCCTAAAGTTCAAAAAGGTTACTGCATAAATGATGATAATCATTATCAGTAACAGAATATGTTCTATTTTCCAGGTTCTATTTCATATAATCCTCAATGTCAGCTTCTGTGAGGTAATTTTGTCTACTACACAGATGAGAAACTGAGGTCCTAACATATTCAAGTGCACAGTTTTGACTGGCAAGAACAAAATTTACAATGGGAATTCTGGTGCTAAAGGGAGGGCACATGCTGACTCAATCACAGTCTGACACTGTTTTCAATGGACAAAACAATCCTAAATTGTATTGTACTGTAAAGCCTTAAACGCATGCCCTATCAGTACCTACAGTGGGGGCTGAAAGCAATCCTAGGAGCTGGGTTTACTTCACAGTAGAACAAACTGTGCTTGCATCAACCTGCATCTCCTCAAACCAGCACAATGCATGAGTGAGCAAATGAATGCCAGTAGATTATAAAGTACAAAACAACACTTGATGTAATAGGCTCAGAGATACTCAGTTATAAAAGAAAGGCTGTTCCAGGATTCTATCTGTGACATCTTTAGTATTTCAAGATTTTCCTTTTACTCAGTAGCAAAACATTTCCAAGTACTAAGAAAAAGAATTGGGAAGCAAACGTTAAGTAATAAATCATCAAAAATCTTCAAAATGGAGATTTCTAGTTCTTCCACTTAGCAGCTATGCAACTTTAAAGTCTCATTGTGTCAGTTCCTTAATTAAAATTACACTAATATTGGTATGTTAGTCACAGGCTCATAGTGAAGAGTAAATGAGTTAATGTATTGACACTGTGTGTGACTCATAAGCACAACCCACAAATAGCCATCATTTATATAACAAAGTATATATTTTTCAAATAACAAGGTATATGACTTCATTTAGACTAAAAATCCATATTCTCTTTGATTTTCTGTCTCAGAAACCTATTACACATGATTAGTAATCTAATTGTAAAAAGCCACAATATGAATAGTGTTATATCAATACAAATTATTCACAAACATGAAATGTGATTTGAAAAAAATATGGCGAATGATTACATTTTTTAAACGTACTATAGTAGAAGACACATCACCATTAATTCCTCTCAAAAAAAAATCCCTTCATTTTGGACACATGTCCTGCATTATTCTCGCCACTTTCTGAAGCAGTTCTGAAAATCCCAACTCATCTGTGCCTTACCTATGCTACAGCAGCTGCCTCCATATTCTAAGTATTTCCAAAATATTTACCTTTCATAGCTATTTCAATTTGAGGAAGAGCTAGAAGTCTTATCGTGCCAGATCTGATAAATAAGGTGGACGAAGACACACCATCATGTTTTTATAAGCCAGCCTTTCCTTTAAGTGGTTTTGGGCAGCAGCATTCAAGCTATTCTTGATCACACTTCTTGAGCAACCTCAGAAAATGGAACTTTCAGAATGATTCAGAAAGTGGTAAGAATGACAGAATAAGTTCAAAATGAGGGGAGAATTGTGAAGGGAATTAATAGCCATGTGTCTTTTATTGTAATAATTGTTTCAAACATTCATGGTACATTTTGGTCACTGTTGTATACTTTTCACTTTCCCATCACTAAGATACAACACTTAACACAGACAACTTAAAGGAAGAGATGTTAAATTTAGCTCATGTTTTCAGGAGATTCAGTTTGTGGTCAGCTGGCTCTGAGGCAGAAACGTCACAGTAGACTATCAAGGCAATATAATCAAATGCAGAGCAAACATGCTTTATTCATGATAGCCAGGTATCAAAGCAAAAGAACAGTGTCAGATGAGAAAAGCAGGGAAAAGGATCCAGATAAAGACCCTAAGATCATGCTTCTATGACCCACCCAAAGAAGCAGCTTTACTAATCCACTGGGCAGATCCCAAAGTCAATCAAGCTGATACACAGTATAACCATCACATCCCATATCTTGTCAATTCAATGCACAAATACATTTCCTTAAATTATGCTTACTCTCTAAATAAATATGGGTCATAATTCTTTTTAACACAGTAATAACTATTCCATATACAACCAAAACAAAACACTCCCTTTCCCAAAAGGTCAACAGGTTAATTATTGATGAAAAGTACAAGTCAAGGTCTCTATTGAGACTCCAGCCAAACTCAGCTATGAAGATATACATTCCCCGGCAAAAAGGGAAAAACAGGGAGACAGAAGAGCAAGACCAAAATCCAACAGGGCAAACATTAATTCATGTAGCCCCACCCAGCATCCAAGGCACACAGTGAATTCCAGGAGACTTACGTGATCCCATTCCCCATAAATTTATTAACTGCAGCCCACCTGCCTTCCCTTGTTTGGCACCACTCACATCCTGCCTTCCTCTGCAGGTGGTCCACATTTCCAGCATCTCCAATTTCCTGGAATCTCCAATGCACCTTGGGGGAACTTCAAACACTTCCTCGGCAGGGACTCCTTGTCTAGCTTCCCAGGCCTCCCTTTAAAATCTAGGTGGCAACCTTCTTGACCCCACAATACTGGCATTCTGCACACCTGAACAACCACTGTTACAAGAGAATGGCCAGCTCTGCTCTCTTTCTGAACTGTAGGATGAGTCCTGGGAACCAATTCCGTAGGAGGTCCTTCCAGAGCAGAGAGCCCAGGAGCTCTCCTCTTAAATGAAAGATTATACCTTTGTATCTCTCAGCCTGTAATGGATAGGGTCTTATTTTTTGAAATGTCCTCAAGGCATCTCTCTTGTTCCGATACAAAGTACTTGGCTTCTTTTTAATGGTGCTAACTTTTTCAGAATTCACACAACCTCACTGGCACCAACATTACTTGAGCCAAAGTTTAAAATGCTCAAATCTTTCAGCTATGCTTTTGTCCCCAAATCTCACAATACATCTGGTTTTAAGTAGCCTCAGTCTGAATGCTTGACTTCCTTGAAGTTTCCTCCACCTGGTCAATCAGTATACTGCCATCAACCTCAGCCTCCCACTAAGTCTTAGAATGTGTGCAACTTCTTAGAATATGTGACAACTTCTCTGCCAGAGTGTAACACTCACGACTCTAGTTCCATTGCCAGTGAAGCCCTTGTTTTTAGGCAAAACTTCACAAACCTAACTTTTACTGACCACAATCATCTCTGCATTCAAGTCTTCTGAACTCCAACAGACTCACTCATCAAGCTCTCTTCACAATCTTAACCTCCATCCACAGTTTTTTTTTTCCATAAGCATCTAGAAAACCATTTTTAAAGGTTTCTGAACCATGTTATTAGGTACAATCACATTAATGACCTCACTTTTCTGCACAAACTTTCTGAATAACCTTTCCAATCTTGAAATACTATAACTGACACCCAAAATTTGAAGGAAGAGAGGTTTAATTTGGTTCACAGTTTCAGAGGATTCAGTCTATGGTCAGGTGAGCCCAAGGCAAAAGTACTAGAGAAGGGTATGGCAGGATAAAGACGTTTAGTTGATGGTGAGTAGACAGTAGAATAGAGAAGAGCATTGGAGAGATAGCCAAGGACAGTCAAGTTGAAGATTCAGGTAAAGGGTCACATGTGTACTGGAACATACTAGTACATAAGGAAATACATGCTTAAAATAGTAATCATAGGCAATAGTTAACATCAGTATTTCATGTTAGGACTTTTACACAAACTATAATGTTTACTTAAAAGTAGTACCCCAAATGTGGGTACTATTATGCTAATTACAGCAGAAAACCAAACAGCAGAGAGGTTAACTGCTCAAATTCACATAAAGTAGGAAACAGTTTTAAGAAGAAGACCTGTATGTATGAACATCAGAACAGTCTGAACACTGCCTCCAGAAATAACCATCAACCCACTCCAAATTCAATTTTACATTCAATCATACACTATTTAATAAATTATAAAATTATTTACCATGAATATTCAATGAAAATCAGAAACTCATGAAGTGGATGATATAATTCCTGCAATTATGATTAAATGAGAATTCTGGTGGTAATGTAAAATTATCAAAAACCACTGGGATAAAAACACAGTTTAGATATTTTTCCCTTTTGGAGGCTTTGTTTTATAGTGGGTTTTTTTAACATTTTAAGTGAAAATATGCCATTTTCACCTTCTAAGTAGTCTTGGCCTCTTGGTGAGCACATTATTAGCTACTCCAAACATATTGCTGTTAAAATGTAAAACAGTAATCATAACTCAGTTCTCCCGACCACTGCTGCATGAAAGAGGTCAAATGCCTTACTATCTTTGCTACCAGACACAAATCATGAGGGAGGGGAATGAACTAACACCTCTGAAGTTCTACTTTGATCAAGAACTATCAAAGCCCCTACAAATACTATAAGATCATTTTTCCTAACCACCATAACAGCAACCTATCATTATTCTTGTTTTCCATTTAAGGATATGAAAACAAGAGAAATCTTAACAAGAACACCTCTCCAGGAAAGGACAGATCCGGAATTTGAACTTACAACTAATCCTAAAGCCTGTCCAACCAGACATTCCAGAAGCAGTGTCAGCTGTGCTCTGCAGACAGTACACCTCACTGTCATCACTGTCACTCATCTCCTCATTCTGCATTTTTCTCACTCTATACCCCAGAGCCACCAAGGATGGAGAATCGGAGTAAGAAGAAATCTATATGAGCATAGAAAAACTCTACAATAACAATAAATAACCATATAAAAGAATTTTAACACTGCATTAAAACTTAAATAACAGGAAAGAAATTAAATGTTATCTGATATAAAATTATACTTGATATATATTCTTTTATTAGACACTGAGGAAATCATCATTAGGGATAAACAACACACCTAATTCTAAGTATGATACATCTTTAATGAATTAGCTGGATTCTTTCAGGCTTCCCAGCTTTTTAATCCTCTACATGTGACTGATTGTATTGCAGAACTGTAGGAAATGGACGTTATCGTAAACACTTGCATTGCTTTGTTAGAATGCAAAAACAACACTTTCGGAAAAGCTATCAAGTGACCTTGATGATCCACACAACATTCATTACAGACTGGTAAACACTGGTGAAAATGCTCGCTGTGATGATTGATTGTGTTTTTCCTTGCTTCAGTTACCTCAAACTAAATTGCCTGTCATTAAAAAGATGACTTCTGTCGATGTGGCTTCTTAATCCTTCCCCAGTCCTTTCTAGCAGCAACAATTTTAGAATAATGTATTTTAAGTCTTTATGGATCAATAATGCTCAGTATAAAATACTAAAGTAGTCTACCACCAGGATTTTTATCCCCCTGTTTATAATGATCTCTGACAAGCTAACTAGCAATAAAATTCCTTACTGAGGAAAAAAACAACAAAAGACATGTAACAAACAAGTCGAATGCAAGGCTATCAACAACACATGCCAATCTAAACAAGTTAAAAAATTTGAGTGAAGCTCAGTGTTAGTAAATGCTTTCATCCTAAAGTAGCAATGACTGAAATGTCATCTTCAGACTACTGTCAAGAAAAATAAATATTATCCAGACCCTTAGACATTTTGAAACGATATATGGGAGGTTATCTATATGAAAAGACATCTCTGCAATGTCAGAAACAGAAAGCTTATTCTAACAAAGCATAAAACATAATCCAATGTGCACATTCTCATTAATTCTTTTACACAGGTAATTAAAAAGGACATTTTTCCAATTTAATCTGTATTTAGATTATACCTTCGATGTTTTATATGAAAACCCTAATTGCTTTCAAAACTAAATTTTAGAAATTTTTATTTAAACCAGTATTATTTAAAATAAATATCATTATATCTATAAAAAGAGAGCCATGACACTGCTTCACAGTGACATAACTCTTTCATACAAGGACTTACATAAGCTCAGCCTTCTCTAAGCCAGCACATTTCATCCCTTATTAAACTTACTTAACCTGAGCCCTTTGACAGCACTGAGGTAAAATAGAAATTTTTCAACAAGTTAGCAGTTAAAAATACTTTTCCTCCCAAGTTAGTTAAGAAAAAAATATTTTTATTATTGGAAATAATGAAAAAAATTAAGACTGTATTAGACTTGGAGAATAATTAATTCAGCAATGACTAATCAGTTCAAACTAAATTTACAGAGAAGAAAAACACAACATCTGTGTATTTTTCTCAGGAAAATATTTGAGGAATTAAAACTGAAGAAGTAAAAGAACAGGAAAGTACAGGCATCAGGAAAACAACGATCTTACAAGAAGAAGCAAAAGAAATATAAACTGAATCAAGCGGGCTATGGGAACCAAAAGTCCTCTTGTTTTGTTTTTTGTCCTTTAAAACAATGTCTTATGGTGCAGTGCAGACTGGTACTGAACTGACTATGTAGCTTAGGCTGGCCAAGAACTCACGACAATCTTGTTATTTCAGCTGCCCGAGCGCTACGATGCGGGGATTACAGGCATGCACCACCATGTCCAACTATTTTGTGGTGCTGGGAGATGAACCTGGAGTCTCGTGCTTCCTAGGCAAGCACTCTAACCACTGAGTTATGTCCCAAGCTTCTCTGTGCTACTATCTCTAAGAACAAAATAAATAAGTTTGAGTTATGTTATTAGTTTGGCTACAGTGGAGAGAGTTTATAGTTCTCTCAAGAGTTAGGAGTAAAAATTAGTAACTGCTACAAAGAAAATGAAACAAATAAAAAAAGTTACAAAGTTTCTTTTCAAAAAATAAAAACAAGCTTTACATAAAAGGTAAATATGTGTCATATATTTTTAAAAAAATTTTTCACACTCATAAAAATGTGATGTATGTATGCTAAAAAGATGGTAAGAGAAAAACAGCGAAACAGAAAAGGACAGAGGAAGAAAATAAAGTACTAAATTATTTTCTTCCATATAAAAAGATATTATGCAATTGAAATTAAAAATCAGATATGGGTAGTGGGAAACGGGGGTAGCAATAAGGTTGTCAGTCAAAGAAAAATTAAAATGTCAAAGCGGCCATGGCTTGCATTTCCACCTTAGCCATTCTGACTTTATAGCACTTACAACATCATATTTTGCTTTTCTACTAGAAAAGACTTAAGCTTAGTACAGAACTAGTACTTATTAAATCTTGGAAAAAGTGTTTGTTGATTAAAGTATTTCTAAAAACGTGGCTACCAATGACACTGTAAAATTAAAATATTTCATAGTATAAAATATTTTATTTTAGTAGGATTTTCATTATGAAGTGAAATATTGCATTGTTACATATAAAACAAATTTTTATTTATTTTATGAATATATTTTATATTTTTATATTTAATAAATTCCTCACTTATAAACTATTGGAGTTGTTTTAATCTAAAAAGCATTAAAATTATGAATTGAGTATCTCTAAAATCCCAGAATACTTTCAAATTTTCTCCATGATTTCACAGATTTCAAGTCTTTTCTTGATTCTCAGCACCCAACTTTTATTCACTGTTGCTATTTAGATCTGGAGTGTCCCCCCAAAAGCATCATGAGTTTATGAATACTGTGTACTGTCAAAAAGTGGGGCTTGGCTGAAAAGGGCTGATGCTTGCATGTGCTGGGCCCACCCCTCCTCCGACTTGGCTTTGTTCTACCATGCTATGAGGTTCCCTGTCTCTTGAGCGCTGCTTCTGGCTGCAGCCCTACCATGTGATTCCATCATTTCCCAGCCACCCACCTGCAAATGGACTGAGACCCGCTGAACTGTGAGCTAAATTAAATATTTCCTCCCCTAATTTGTGCATGTCAGATACTGAGCCACACTGACCAAATAAATAAATAAACAAATAAGACAGAAACTCATATGAGGAGTCCTAGCTCTGACTTTGCCTGACCATGTGGTCTGGAAGCCTTTGGAAATGCTTTGCAAGAGGAGTATGGAAAGATTTGAGGCTGATGGCTTGAGAAGCCTTGGAATGCTCAGATCCAAACTTTATGGGAGATTCTGGTCACAGCCCAGAAAACCAGAACGTGGATATAAGTATAAATTGGAAAGGCAGGGCTCAAGAAGTTTTAGATGGGAAGGAGAATTATTTAGGTAAGGAATAATAGTTTTTTAAAAAATACTAAGCTCTGGCAAAACAGCTTGCCAGCAGTTTGTCCTTGTCCAGAAACTCTGCCTGAAACTGAGATTAAGGACGGCGGACTACTTAATCTGGTGGGGGAATATCAAGGCAGCATGATGTCCAGGCTGTTGCATGGCTGCTGTTGGCAGATGTTAGCAAAGCCTATGGCAAAAGAGAAGAAAAAAATGACAAAGAAAAATCATATAAAAAGACTGCAGTGCTGGACTAAAATGACCGGCACTGATGGGACCAAAGAGTTCAGGAAAGGTAAAGAGATGAGTATTAAAAAGAAGCCAAGTACTTACACTCAGGACTATAAAAAAGATGCCTTTAGGGCATCTCAAAAGTCAACAAGAGCTCACCCTTTACCAATTAAAGGGTGGAGAGGTAAAAGACTTTGCTCTGAGATGTGTACTTCAGAGCCAAAGAGGATATCTTTGCCAAAGATTGGCTAACCGGAGTTAAACCATCTAAAAACTCGGGAGACTTGACAGTGGTTTAATCAAGGGACAAGACTACTGCTCAGGCCAGTGGCAGACCTTAGCAATGTCTAAATGATATTGGCTTTACAGGCATGCAGAGTGTAAAAGTTGTGGGTTCATGAACCGTCCATCCAGATTTCAGAGGAAGGCCTTACAGGCTAAGCAGTGTGCTACTGGAATGGCAGTATATGAAGCCATATGCAGAAGCCAAAGGTGCAAAGAAGAACGCAAGAATTTGGAGAAACCGGAGGCTTGGATCATTCGCTGAGGAAAGCTGCAGGCTGAGTGGATTCAGCCCAAAGCAGAGAAGACAGAAGTTGCAGTCAGCAGCCATGCTATAGGGATGTTAAGCACTTTAAAGTTCATATCTTGCTGCAGTTTAGTCCAGGTGCTGGACGTGGGACTATAGGATTTAACCTCCTCCCTGCTAGGTTTATAACTTGTTTTAGTCCAAGTGCCTTTTATTCTCCTATTCCTGCCTTTTGGAATGGGAATGTTTACCCTGTGCCACTGTATGCTGGAACTGCTGAACTCTAGCTTTTCACAGGATCTCCCAGCTAACAGTTTGCCTTGGGTCTCATAGAAGACGTTGGTCTTGAACTTTTTTTTTTTTTTTTTTCAGTAGAATTGGAACAGTAAAGACAATTCTTAGAAAGGAGGTAGACATGAGTCTTTTGGTAACCAGGTTTGCAATGCTATTATCTGGATCTGAGGTATCCCTTAAAAACTTCATGTACCTAGCAATGCTGTGCACTCTCGGGGAGTGGGGCCAGTCTGGAAGGACTGATGCTCAGGGCTTGACCTTGAGGGGCATGTGCTGCTCCTGCTCCTCCTCCCAGATGTGGCTTTGTTCCACCATGCTTTTAGGATCTCTGTCTCTGTAGCTCTGGATCCAGCTGTGCCCCATCATGGGATTCCACCATTTTCCATTTACTCACGTGCAAATTCACTTAGACCTTCTGAAATTGTGAGCTAAAATAAATTGTTCCTCCCCTAATTTGTGCATGTCATATATTGAATCACAGTGACAAAAAATGTAAGACATACAGAATCTTAAGAAAAAATAAATAAAAACTGTAAATTACCTGCCAAATCATGCACTGCCTGCATAAATACTTTTACTATGAAATCCGCCCTATAAAAATGGTGCAGGGAACTGACCCACAAGATGCACAACTAGCAACAACACGGAGACACAAAAAGCATGTAAATAAAAAGAGATACCACGATGTCTCAAGGAAACCCAGCAAATTCCTAGCAATATGCCCCAAAGAAAAACTGAGCTGCTTAAAAAAAGAATTAAGAAAAATAATCTGAAAAAATGTGTTAAAAAAGTCTATGAAATCAGGATTACAATTCATGATGTAAGAGCATTGTCAGGAAAAAAATAAAAGGATCATTTCTAAAAAATAAAAAAAAATGTTGGTTCTAATAGCAAAAATGATTAATCAGGCAGAAGGACTTCTGAACTTGAAGATAAAATTTTCAAAATAATCCAGTCATATTCTTAAAAGAAAAAAGACTAAATTAAAACTAAGTTCAACAGTTATGAGATATCACTAATTGAGAAGATACATCATGAAAATTTCAAATGAAAAGTTATTGAAAGTGTTTTCAATGATATAATTGCTAAATTCTAAATACAAGGAATGATAAACACACCATTTAAAAAATATTTCTCTTTTAGGTAAATTATAATCAAAACGTCAAAAGGACCAGAGAAAGAGAATTTTTAAAAACCACGATGACAGTGTTAGTGGTTTATAAGGAAAATGAGAAAAAAAATTATACACATAAAGTATCTAGTGCCAAAGCATCCACTGGGATAAACCAAAGTTATCAGATCTACAGGAAGAGAGAATTTCTAAAAGTTGAGGACTTCAACACCACACATTAAAATACAAACAGATTTTCCAGACAAAAACTATACAAAAAACCAAATGGATCTAAGTCATATTTACAAGACACTACATTTAGCAGCTAAGAAATACACCACATTATTCTCACCAGCATAAAGAACATTCATCATGAGATACTATATATTAAGCAGCAAAAAGAAGTCTCAACAAATACAAAAAAAAAAAAAGGACAAAAGAACAAAATCAGTGCTACAGGAGCATTAGCAATATTGTTTAAAGGTGGAATTTAAGCAACACTCTACTGCATTAACAATGGGTCAGTGAGGAAACCAAAAGAGGAACTGAAAAATGTTTTGAAACAAATCACCACTGGGAGAAAAAATGTACAATAATATAAAACAAGAACACAACAGTATTGAAAAGGAAGTTCACAGCAATAGGTACCTACATGAAATTGTTTAGGAATTCCAGATTCCTAACAAAAATCTTAATGATGCAAATCAACTTAATGCAATTCACGAAGCTTGAAAACAAGAAAAAAAAACCCTTAAAACTAAAAGAAAAAAATCAGAGCAGAAATTATTTAACATACACAGCACATAGTATTAGATCAGTACAACAGTTTTTTGAAAAGATAAACAAAATTAACAAACCATATTTATACTAGCCAAAAAAGAGAAGACCCAAATAAATGAGATGAAAAAGAACACATTATTATTGATATCACAGAAATACATAAGATTATTAGACACAACTACAACCAACTACACAGTAACGAGTCAGAAAACTGAGAAGAAATGGATGAATTTCTGGCCATATATAACCCGCACAAAACTAAATCAGGCAGAAAACACAAAATGACTAATGACTAGTACTGAGACTGAATCAGTAATAAAATACCCTACAAAAAAGAAAAACCCTGAATTGAAATGCTTCACTGAATTTTGACAAGCTTTTAAAGAGGATTAATGTCACTGTTTTTGAAACTGCAGGGCATCCAAAGGTTCTGAGGAAAGCCTTTCAAAATCATTCTAAAATTAGAATATTAGCCCGACACCTAAACTAGATAGAAAAACAATGGACTGACATCCCTGTTGAACACATATAAAAATTCTCAATAATATATTCATAAATCAGTAGCATATAAAAAACAGATAACACCATGATCCAGCTTAGAGTTAATCCTAGAACACAAGACAGACTAAACACATGCAAATCAGTAAGTGTATCACACTAACAGAAGAATGAATAAAAACTGTATGATCATCCCAGTAGGCACAGAAAAAGCATTTGATAAAATTCAACATTTTCTCATGAAAAAACAAAAACTTGAAAACTCAGCTATCAAAGGAATTTAACTCAAGACAACCAGACTCGTATATGATAAACCCTCACCTTACCTTTCACTAAGTAGGGAAAAGCTGAAGTCATTTCCCATAAGACAAAAGTCAAGGCAAGAATGACGTCCACATTCAACATCCTTCCTCAAAACAGTACCAGAAGTCTTAGCCCCAGTAGTAAGACACAAAAGGGAAAGACATAAAATAGCAGTAAAATAGGAAAGAAGGTCGCACTGCTTCCTTACAGATGATGATGGTTTCAGATGTAGAAAATCACTTAACCAAAAACTACTGTGAATGATTAAAAAAATGATAATAAGACTACAGGATACAGAATCAATATACAAAAATTAGTACTAAAACACAAACGGTAAAACACCAATAAAAGAAACTGAAGAGGACACAAAAAAATAGAAACATACTCAATGTTGTCTGGAATGGAACAACTAATATTTTTAAAATTCCCATATTATCAAAGCAACCTAAAGATTCAATGCAATTCCTATCAAATAGTATTATTTTGCATTATTCTTGGAAACAAGAAAAAATACTGGAAAATTTGTATTGAACCACAAAGATCCTGAATAGCCTAATATATATGTATCGATCCCCAAGCTGGATGGTAAATATTGTGTATCACAAATACATATGAACATATTAATAAAAAGAATAATTTAAAGGAAAAAAATAGAATGGGGGCATTACAACACTTGACTTTTCACTACAAAGTTATATTACCCAAAATAACACTGTGCTGGCATGAAAAAGAGAACACAGACCAATGAAACAAAATAGAGAACCCAGAAATAAAATAATGTATTTTCAGTTGATTGTTTTTTCCAAAGGCAACAAGAATACACATTCGAGAAAAAAAAAATCTCAGTAAGTGTCGCTGGGCAGACTGGGCATTCATACACAAAATATAAAAACTAGACCCGATTTTTTCCTATTTTTAGAAATCAACTCAAAGTGGATGAACATAATAGTGTAAGTCTTAAAACTATGAAACAAATAAAAGAAAATATAAGAAAAATGCTTTACGAGATTGGTCTGGATCATTTTTGTGACTCGATGCCAACAGTGATCAGCTAATTTGAAGAACAGATAAGAGTCCAAAAAGTAAATCACAAGGAAAAAAAACTCAGTTTTTTAAATGGGCAGATGACGGGAGTAGAATTTCCTTAAAAGAAGACCAACAAATGGACAACAAATTTAAGAAAAATGACCTAATCACTAATCATCAGAGAAACACAAGCCAAACCAATGACACGTCATCTCACATCAGGGAGAATGCCTACTACTATGAAGAACAGCATACCAAACGCTGGTAAGAACGCAGAAAAAGAAACTTTCAGTACAGTGCTGGTAGGAAGTTAAACAAGTACAACTATTATGGCCAAAGAACAGAGTTTCCTCAAAAAGCCTGAAAGAAAACTGTGACACAACCCTGCAAAACCGTAACGGGTGCGTGCCCAAAGAAACCTCGTCATGTGAAATGGACAGGTAAAGTTGCAAGTTTATTCCTGCACTGTTCATAACAGTTAAAGACATGGACTCAATCTAGATGTTCAAAGGCAGATGAAAAATAATGTGGTAATATACACAGCGGAACATCACTCAGCCATAAGGCAAATACAACTGTGACATTTGCACTAACATGGATAAAATGAGAGGTGATTACATGAATAAAATACAATCCAATAAAGCATGCACTATTACTTGTCACATCACTCAAAAATGTATTTTTAAAAAGCTACATGATATGTATATTCTTAATACTGTGTATAAAATATCTGATCAAAACCAACAAAGAAATTTTGCTTACTCTACCAGCTGGAGTAAATGCTTCTTCTGATTATGAGATCTTATAGGCCCCTAATACTATTTCTTCATAATCTAAACCAATATTAACATTATTCAGTTATTCTAATTTTTTTATTTTTAAGAACAGTCTAGTTTCTGAAGTATATTCCAAAGAAATATGCGAGTTCAAGGCCAGCTTGGGCTTCATAGTGAGTTCAGGACCACCAGACTGGACTTCAGAGCAACACTTTGTCTCAAAGGAAAAAAGAAAAAGCCTTAGACTTGTGTTAGCTTATAAAATAGTTAAGTTGAATACATTTTTGGTAGCAATACTAGGAAGTACAATATAGCAAGGTGTTTCATCATAACAAAATTGCAAATTCAACACTACTAATAACTACTAACAGAACAACGCTGAAAGGTTGCTTATTTATTAATTTTTGAAATATATAGAGTTGCAGTCAGATACTTAGCTCAAAGGAAAATGTGATCATGAATTTTCATTCTTCATGCCGTACCAAGCAGAGCTCAACTCGAAGGCCATCATGCTTAGCTACATCTCTAACCCTTTTTACTTTATTTATTTATTTATTTATTTTTTGAGACACAGTTTCATTAAGTTGCTAAATTTCCTGTGCTGAGCAAACCTGCCATCTTCCCATCTCTGCCTCTTATGGTGTTGGGATAAAAAATATGCGCCACCAGGTTTGGCTTGACCATATCTCTTCAATAGCTTTTTAAGACATCTCATGTCCGAAAAAAGTATTTCTTGTTTCACAATCACACTTTATTTATGTTATTGTTTTACAATAATGTGTACATTTGTGAACAGCTATTTTCAATATAAAGCACACAAAAATTAGATAAAAAGTCGTCTGGCTAGCACTTTGAGGACACCGTAACAATTGAAACCATTCCATCAAACAAGAATTGATGTATTAGCATCACAAAAACAAGGCCAAATATCCTACTAGTTTTACATTTAGGTTGCTTTTTTAATGCTATAATAACAACATAAAACAGTTTTGACCAGGCCCATTGGTGCAGACCTGAAATCCTAGAATTCTGGGAGGCTTAGGCAAGAGATTGCAACTTTGAACCCTGCCTGGATGACTTAGCGAGACCATAACTCAAAATCAAAACTGAAAAATAGCGTGAGATATAGCTCAGTGCAAGGTGCTAGGCTCAAGCCCCTTGTATCTTGTGCTTATTTTTTTAACCACAAAAATACATTTAAAATTTTTAAAGTTTTGTTAATTATATCCATTAACTATGTGTGTTTGTGTGTGTGTGTACATTTATTTTTAAATGTAGCCTAAAATAGTTCTTTTTCATTCAGTGTGACCCGACTAAGCTAAAAGGTTGGACAACGAGGCTTTAAACAATTTAATTCAATTCTTAGTTACTAATATTTTAAATTAAGATAACCAAGGAAATGTTTCCAATCAACATCAAAACTTGAGTTTATACAGGAAAAAAAACTTTTAAATACTATTCCATACTTGAATACTTTTGGAATTTGAAACATATTATTTAACTTATCCTTTCTAACATTACTTTCAGACATGAAGGATAATAACTGCCAACTCTTAAGCCTTCATTATGTACCAGATACTGTTGTAGCACATCCCATAAATAGTGAACACTATTTTTCTCAATAACCTTATAAAATAGATATTATAACCCAAAATTTAGAGAAAACTAAGGACTTATGGATTTAAGAAAATTCCTTGAAAGACTTCCAGTAAGGATGGTAGCTGGTTAACAGAGCTGAGCAATATCTCCTCACAGGCCCATTTAAAAAGTTGAGAATATAGGCAAAAACTGCCTGTTCAATGTATCTAGGATAGGGAGGAACGCCCCAACAATTTAAAGGAGGCCAGGGGAAGATAAGAAATCCTGAAGAAATGTCTGCCCCAGGACTACTGTGAATGGCTAGGAGCCACTAGCAACAGCAAATGAAGAAAGCCCCCCCCAGAACATCAGGCCAAGATGCATCAGAAGCCTTTGACAAAACCCAACGCCCATTTGTGATAGACTCTGAAAAAAAAAAAAAAAGAAATTGAACGACCCTACTTCAAAGTGATTCAAGCTATCTACAACAACCCCTCAGCCAATATAATCTTAAATGGAGAAGGAAGGCACTGACTCAAAATTCAGGAATAAGACAAGGAGGCCCATTCAGTATAGTGCTTCAGCATATTGCTGATGGCAGAGCCATCAGGAAAGAGCAAGGAATAAAAGGAATATGAACCAGACAGAAAGAGTTAAGATAGACTATTTGTAGATGACATAACACTCTCCATAAAATATCCAAAAAATTCCACCCAAAGTCTCTTAAAAATAAAGCTGGGTGTGGTGGCGCACACTGTAATCCCAGGACTCTGGAGGCCAAGGCAGTACTATTGCCATGAGGTCAAGGCCAACCTTGGCTACATAGTGAATTCAAAACCAGCCTTGACTACAGAGTGAGACCGTGTCTCAAAAAAAAAAAAAAAAACAAATAAATAAATAAATAAATAAAGACTCTTAAAACATTTAAAAAATTCAGTACAGTAGCAGTTTACAAAATCATTACCCACAAACCAACAGCATTCCTAGACATCAATAATGAATCCACCAAAAAAAAAAAATCCAAAAATACCCCCTGCCCAATAGCAACAACAATAAATACTTTAGAAATAAATTTCATCAAAGAAATGAAAGATCTATATATAAAAAAACTACAAAGCCCTGAAAAAAGAGGTTAAAGACTTTAGAAAATGAAAAGACATCACAACTTCCTGAATAGAAATAATATTGTAAAAATGGCCATATTTCCTAAACTACTATACAGATACACGCAACACAATTCAAAACACCAACTACATTCTTCATAGAACTAGAGAAACAACTCTGAAATGTATATGGACCCAGAAAGTGCCCCAGAATTTCTAAAGCTTTCTAAGCAACAAGGGCAAAGCCAGAGGAATTACAATCCCAGACTTTAAAAAATACTAAAAAACAACAGTAATTAAATCTATCTGGTACTGGTATAAGAACAGAGAAGAAGACCAGTGAAACAGAAACGAGTATCTGAAACAAATCTAAATACCTCTAGTCACCTGATTTTTGACAAAGGGGCCAAAACAATCCACTGGAGAAATGTCAGCACCTTCAACAAATGGTGCTGAGAAAACTCGATATCCACATGCAGGAGAATGAAAATTTGACCCACATTTGTAACACACTAAAATCAACTCAAATGGATCAAATATCTGGACATCAAAGCAAAAACACTGAAACTTCTGAAAGACAAAACAGGTAAAACCCTAGGACACATAGACACAGGAAATGATTTTCTGAACAGATCACCTACTGTACAAGAAATCTCAGCAAGAATCAAAAAATGAGATTACATTAAACTAAAAATTTTTGCATAGCAAAACAATCAGCAAGGGAAAGAGACAATTCACAGAGTGGAAAAAGATATTCACCAGTAACATTTCAGACAAAGGATTAATATCTAGAATATATAAAGAGCTCAAAAACATAAAACCCCCTAAATAAATGACCCCATCAAGAAGTGGGCAATGGAAATGAAACGAAACTTCTCAGGAGAATTACAAATGGCCAACAAGCATATGAAAAAGTGTTTTTCATCACTGGCCATTAGAGAAATGCAAATAAAAATAATGTTCAGATTTCACCTTACTCCAGTGAGAATGGCCCACATCACGAACTCAGAAAGCAACAACTGTTGGTGAGGGTGCAGAAAAAGGGAAGTCTATTCCACTGCTGGTGAGAATACAAGCTGGTACAACCATTATGGAAAGCAGTCTGGAGGTTCCTTTGAAGAAGCAGAAATTCCACTTGATCCAGATACTGCTCTATTGGGCATGTTTCCAAAAGAAATAAAGTCAATATGCCAAAAGACAAATACATATCCATGTTTATAGCAGCACAATTTGTAATAGCCAAATCCTTGGAAAAACCTACATGCTCATCAATAAATGAATGGTTAACGAACATGTGGTATCTATAACAAAATGGAACATTATGCAGATATAAAAAGACATATGAAGCATTTGAATGAAAATGGGGCCAACTTGAATCAACAATGTTCAATGAAATGGATAAAACACAGAAGACTGACTATACACAGGTGTTCCTCTTAGAAAATTCATAAAAATAATGGCATAAAAAGGGTACAACATGAGTGACAGGGTACAAAGAGAGTCTGCTAGGAAAGGAATGAACCTCTGAATAAGAGAGGCACAATCACTGATACCTCAAACCCCAAGTCTCTAATATGTTATGAAATTTGCAAGTTACACATATATATAATTTTAAGCTAAATAAATAAATAATTCAAAAACACAGGAGTAATGAACCAAACAGTGGTTACCAGGGTAAAGCAGAAGCCAGAAAACAGGTAAATGTCAGACACCAGAAGTAGATGACAGCTGGGGAGATAATTCCAGCAATCTAATGTAAAACTGGAGGCATACAGAAAAGCAAAACTGGACTGCATTTATGATTCATATTAAATAAGGAGATTCTAGGTGCTCTTTTCACAGGGTGTCGAATGAATAACTATGAAGAAGATGACAATGGTAATTTGCTTCACTATCATAACATTATACTGTACAAGCATATACCTTAATATCACATTGTATTCCTTAAATATACATAATAAAAATCACTAAAAAAAAGCCACAAAAAAGGAAAATCTCTTGAAGAAACAAAATTAAAAAGCTACAATGTTAACACAGGGTAATTGTGCTCCAGAGTTCATGCTCTTTACCAGAAAGTACAGTCCTGCATATCAAGGACTACCCTGCAATCTCGGGCTTCAAGGATCAGGCAAACGAACAAAAAGTATCATACAAGAATGCACAGTTTATCGTATACACACACACATACACACACGTATATACAAATATATACATACATATATACATACATACACACATATAAATATATATACACACACTAGTATATTAATCTTTCTGGTAATGATCCCTTCTCATAGTAAGATCCAAAACTTAAACCACTATAATTTTGTTAAAGTAACTTCATATCTGGCCTGGGCCTCAGGCTCCTTAGGGTGGGAAGAAGGGGGGAAAAAAAGCTAGGGAGATAGGATGGAACCATACTGTCAGGTCCAATGAGTACTATCGTAATCATTCAATTGTGCATTAAGTAATCCAGAGCCAACAAAAAAATCTTTATGATAACAACTGTTTTAGCAGCAAATAAAACAAAAATGAAAAAAATCTTTCAAAGCTACTGAACACAGGCTGGAATAGAGACAAGACTATGTAAAGCAACATTCACTAGAAAGTTTTTTTAAAACCAGGATAAGAACATTGGTATTGGGCAGTAGTAAAGGAAAGAATGAAGACATATTTCCAAAACTGAATTTTTATAGGAAAGATGACAGAATAGGAAGAACCAAAGCCACATCTCAAGTTCCGAGTTTAAGACACTTGAAAGAGTGATGGCATTAATGGATAAAGAAAAAAGCAACAGGAGGTAAAGGAGAATCAAGATACAATTCATGATTTAAAGGTATCTATATAGCTAATAATCTAAATCTTGATTTTTATTCTAAAAATCACAGCTGAGTATTTGCCTTTCATGTGTGAGTCCCAAGGTCTGATCCCAAGCACTATTAATACAAACACACCAAAATATCAGTTGCTTTTTGTTAGGAAATATAAGTATCACTTAAATTTTTTCTGCTCCTCCTTTTTTTGCAGATCCAAGGTCAACTCAGGCCTCATGTATGCAAGGTAAGTTATTTAACTTTGTTTCTTTTATGCCATGTTTATATTTTCTTGCTAAGAATACATTTAATATTAAGCACACAATGATTTCTTCTTGGAAAGCAAGACCTAAAATAAAAAGATCAACCTCCATAAAACCCAAAAGCACTGATTTATTTACTTAATATTATTAATGTATGAGGGTTAAGACTTTGATACAGCTGTAGCACTCACTTTCATGTCAAGCAGGGAAAAAGTGCCGAAGATGTTTTTCACACTTAGACTTTTTAAAAATACAAATTTTAATATTTTGATATCATCTAATATCACTTTAGTCTTATATTTTGCTCTTTTGTGAAAACTACAGTTTAATTTATATTTATAGTAGTATCTTAATATTAACATTTTAAATTAATACTTCTATTATCTAGTTATATCATTTCAAATTCAAATTGATAAAAGAAAAATTATAAGTAAATAACTATATTAATATCATAACTCCTTTTACAAGAACTCACGGTTGCTCAACAATAACATAACTGAATTTTAAATTTAAATTTAAATTAAAGACAAGGAAAAACCAAGAATAAATCCTAGCATCATCCATGCAATGAATTGATAGTAACACCAAAATTGCATGCCATACTTCCTCAATTTGATGATCTCTGAAGAGAGCAAATAAACATCTTTATAAAAAACTACATAAATAAACAGGGTTAATTCTTATCACAGTTTAAAATCATTCACCTTTTTAAAAGTTAACTTATAATTCAGCACAACAAGACAAAGTTAGGAAAATTTACATACTAAAATTGAGTAAGATGGACCATTTTATAAACAACTATAATGAAGCCATCCTGGTGAATTTAATATGACACTTATAAACATATGTCTCTCTTGACACAAAATTTTATAATACATAAGACCTCAATAATTGAAGAATACAATCCTTTAGCACACCAGTAAGTTCTTGCTGAATACACAAAATACTCCAGGTTGACCAACAGGTGGTGCTGAATCTACCTTTATAAAGAAACTACCCAAAAGCATTTCCAGAGCAACGAAATAAATTTTAGAGTATGTACCAACTTAAAAAAAAAAAAAAAAACAACTTATAAATGTCAGATTAACTGTTTCTTCTGTGCAGGGAAAAACAATTCTGGCTACCTTGTAACTGACAATCTATAAGCTATTGTAAATACTTCTTTTGAAATGTTGCTTTAAATACTAACATTCAGGACTACAAAAAAGTTAAAGCATCCAGAAAGAAACTTCAAAAAGAAGTACCAGTTGCATAATGGATTAGGAAATAACTAATTTTAAGCTAAAATTCAACTTAACTCACACCTTCGAAGGTTTAGTGAAGAAACACTTAATATGTCAATCCTCCAACAAAGTTTTAATAGCCCTAAGAAACTTAGAAAAATTAAAATTAACATATTTTTGAAAATTGAAGCTTTTATTTAATAACAAAACAGCTTTTGACCCCACTATCTAAGTGAATCCCAAATGTCGGTACTCTTATCAAAAGAAATGTTATTATTACTTCTTGTCAAAATGATGATAAAACTGTCACTCTGGAATTGTCACAAATATCAAAGTTGGGCTTATATTTAATTATAAAACTAATTTTTATTACATGGAAGAAATAAAAACTATTTAAAAATATGAAAAATAAAAATGATGAAAATGCAACATTACTTTTTAGTACACTCAAAATGTCATCTTCTTTATAGATAATGTATAATAAGAATATATGTGGTATTTGGATCCGCAAAGAAATGTAAGGCACTAAGAAAAAACATATCTCTATAAAATCTGTGTATAGAAAATTTGTTAAAGCAGTCCAGTAGTCAGAGAAGATAAAGTACACAGATTTAAAATAAAATCTAAACAAGAACATTCAATAGTTATTAGTTTTACTATAAGTATTTATAGCTTTAAATTTTCATTTACAAAAAATTAAGTGCCACTAAATTCCCTGAGGGCATTATGAGGAAATCAACTCAAATTCAGTTTGAGAGATGAGAAACAATGTGTTACTCTGAGGAAGCACAGATAAAATTTTTAAATAGAAAAAGTTTTCAATCATCACATAATTTAGTTCAACTCTTGAAAATCTACTAACTTCTTGACACAGAACAATAACTAGATATATCAAAGTCTTCCAATTCCTAATTCGTTTCCTTTTTAGATGCTTATTTACAATAGCATCCAATGAAACTGAGCCAATCTAACCTATGCAAATTTATTCTTACATGTTTTTAAAATAAAAATAAAGGTTTGAAAAACCTAGTACTTAAGCATTTAAGATTTACAATTATTTTTGCAATTTACTAAGTCTTTTCTTCCACAGCCACATTGAAATTTTAACTCACTGCATATTAAAAATTATCCTTTAGTTTTATGTAGCATCAAAATTTAATTCAAATAAATCTACACACCTTTTTCATTTTTTATCTACCTTTGTTAACTGCCAATACTTAACACATAATTTGATCATAAATACTCATCTGACAAAACAAAAATTTATGTTTTTATTCTACAACAGTCTGATTTATAAGGTTTTAAAGTTCTTTAAAATTGTTAAAATTATTTAATCAGGATTCTATCCAAATCCTGTTGTCTTTCAAACTAATGGTAGAGTTGGACCCTTAATGCCTTTATGATACACACGATAAATTTGCAATTTGCACCTATAATGCACCGTAGGCAAATCTCCCGTTAATGAACCTGTAAATTCTCACTCACTCTTCTTCTCCAAGATACCACTAAAGTCTATTTCATACAAACACAGTTTTCACACTGCTTTTTCATATCCAAATTAGCAGGTTAACATTACAAAATCATGTTCCAGAAAACAAAAATATTCTAGCTTATATGGAGAAAAATGTTTTGGTTACAATTTAAGTCATTGAAAAGCAACAGAAAAGACAGGATGGCAGATTAATTTCTGTATAATTAATTCATTTTAGATAGAGCTATATTATATCTTTAAAAATTACTTTTATTTTGCAATAAATTATTGTAATGACCACCTATAAGTTTAAATGCAAAAAAAAAAAAAAAAAAGCAACAACTAAATTTAAAAAGTAAGGCCAGTCTGCCCCTGTTCATGACTGGCTGCTTGTCCAGTAAGGCCTGGGTCCCTAGGTAAGTTATCCGCTCTGCAGGAGCTGATTGAAGCAGTGCATGTGAAATTCAGAAGGCTCCATGAGGAACTAAAGAACGTGGACACAAGAACACGATAAAATGTCAGTCGAGAACCTGAAAAAAAGGGTAGATGTCATGGAAAAATCATTAGATACTTTCTCCCAGAACATCTGAAATGATGGGTAAATGAATCTACATGTCCATATTTAGATCCTATGTTTAAAAGATTCAGAAAATTAATGTATTAATATTCAGAAGAAATGTGTCTATTCTTATGAAGAATCTCAGTTTACATAATCTATTATTTTTGAAACCAGAATTAGAAGGCAATATATGAGCGTGTCACTTAAGCTTTAGGAATATTTGAAATTAATTGGTTACATTAATAAACATATCAAGTGATTTAATATTTATATCTAAGAACAAAAAATGAGAATTTAAACAAAATGATTTTTGAAAAGTTTCATTCATTTCTTAGTATCAATTCTTATAGTTGATTAAAACAATATAGTACTATAAAATATATGTAACATTAAATATTCAACTCTGTCAAAAATGTGAATTAGAGGATTCTTTATACTCATGCTTTTTTCCCCCATTTTATTGATATGTATACGTGCAACATTTAAGGTTTACAACGGAGTTGAGCATTTTGTGTACATACATATCTTGTCAAGGTGACAAGGGCTTTCCCACTCTCTTTCTGTCTCTCCCCATCCCCTCCCGTCCTTTCCATCTCCCCCACCTTACCCCCCTGTTTCACTTTGTTTTCCGTTTTAAGTTCCATAAGAGTTGTGATCTGGGACTCTCATTCCAATCTACTTCCTAGAGACAAACTTACGTTTTTTTCTCATGTTCACTTTTTGGAATTAGACAATAAATTAAAGCAGAAAACTAGTTTAAAGTGCATCAAATTAGCTATAACATTATCTGGACATTTATTAAAATTATTGACTACAAAATACCTATTTTATATGACTTAATTACCTCCATATGGAGTTTTTTACTGTAAAGTTCAAAAATGTTCTGTGTACATAAGAAATGTATTTATTCTACAAAGTTTAGTTTTATTTTGTTGTAGAAGCAATTTGAGAAAACTTGAAGGGCAGCTTCTAGGTTAAAAAATTATTCAATAGCATGAAATAACTCACTTCAGTTCTTCTACGAAAAAAGCAAATAAAGAGACAGAAACTTAAGATGTAACTTTCTTACTATATTCTTATTATCCTGATTTTATACAATGAAAAGCTATACAAAATATTTTTCAGGTTTATAAAAGTCCTGCTTGTTCTAAAAAATTTGTAATTCAAGATGATTTATAAAGACTATTACAAAAATTCAAAACAACATAAGTATATTTATAGTCTAAAATAGTTTAAAAAGTCTATAATTAAGTCACAGACAATACACTAATAGATACACAAGACAACAAAAAGTAACTGGACCACTGAAGATTCATTTTGTGAAATTAAACGGATTCTAGGAATAATCACTATGGGATGTTATTAGTACATTTTTGTGTCTATTAGAGAAAAATGCACTAACAATCTCAACTTTTGCATCCTTCATGCTTCAACTATTTTATGACTTTTGCCTTTACTTTTTTGTTCAATTTTCTATTACACACTCTTAAAATAACAGGGACACATACATATAGAGATCAAAGGTGAATTTTAGACCTTTATAATCCACATTAATATGAGTTTTCTTTTTTAAAAGGCAGTCGTTTTTCTCACGGAGATTTGTTAACACTATTTAACTTACAAAGCAACATTAATAATTTTACTAATTTTCACATATATTTATAGTAGATACATATGCTGCAGACTCATGTCTCAAGTCTCATAATAGTTTTTATAATAGCTTTCTAAGCTGCAAAACTTTTGTATCTTATTTATGCATCTCTCAAAGGTACAATTCTAACAGGCAAAGATTTTAATGATACACTGATATACAAATGCAACAGAAATGAGCTGTAGTAAACTGGATCTTTTTTTCCACTTCCAATAACAAAAAACTACTCTGAAAAAATAGAAAAACTACAGAAGTGACACTTATTCCTACATAAAATATAAATGATAACCATTCACTATTTCTAGAAAATGTTATTATGATTTTCAAACTTAAGAACTATAAAAGTTTTATAATCCACAAAAATTTCATTCATTAATTCCTAGAGTAATTTCTATAAATTTTATAAATGTCTATTATAATTTTTAACTCGGATAGTAACAAAATGCCATATGTCTCATTCATAATGGTAGATATAAATACTGATGAAATAGGATAACTAATTTTAAGAATACCTCCTAGTAGAACAGGCAATCCAACCATTTCTCATGTCGTGATTGGAATATGACATTTCTTTGTGCCAACCCATCATATGACTGTCTGAAAAACATGCCACAAATTTGGACCAATCAATAAGGCAGTTGGTCAAGGCTAACTTATCTGAAAATGCAAATGTCATCCAATGTAACTACATTGAAACATCCAAAGAAACAAAGTTTACACTAAAATAGAAGAAAAGATAGTGTAATGATTATACTTATATGACTAAAAAGTCATCACTAGTCAAAAATACTTCCATGGACAAAGCAGAAGAAGAATGAAAGAAGGTTCACCTCTGTTGTACAGAGTAACTATTTCAAATAAAATTCCAAACTAAAAGAAATATATACTGCTTCCTAATCCTAATCAGTTAAGAATCAGAACCCTCTCCAAATGAGTGTTTAGTCAAAAGAAATAATCACTTTTAAATTAATTCTTTTTAAAAAGAAAATTAGCCTATAATTGTCTAAGCCTGAGAAATACTGTGGAAAATTAAGAGATAATTTCTAATAGCCAAACAATTATAACTGAGATAATTTATCTCATCAAATGCTTAATCTAATTAAATTATTTAGAAATAAATCAGAATTTTAACTTAAATATTTTTTCAGCATTGACATATATCCTTTACGTACACACAGTATTTCTATAATGTGATCTGTGAAATTCACATATAGATGCCACACTTTTAAGAAAAAAACTATATGGAAAGACAAGTCAGCTAATTCACACTTCAAACAATTTTACTAAAAGTCACAGAATTTCTTTCAGCCAAAAATGTCACAAATAATGAACATGTAACTCAAGTTAACATATATAGCTGAAAATATTACTATTTTAAGAAAAGAATTGTACATGAAAATGCACAGCTTCAAAATTACATTCAAGCCCTTGGTTCAAATCCAGATTGTAACACGACAAGATATTTAAGACAAAATAAATATTCTGGCTCTCAAAAATATCATAAAGCTCTCTCACATGTAAGCAAGCTTAACAGGACTGTCCCTTTAATAACTGCTCTCTAAATTATCAGGTCCATGACTCAAACACTGGCCTTACGGTAAGCTATACTGTATGGCAAAATACAACAAAGTGAGAAATTACCACAACTAGAAAGTAACTTGGCGATCTAACCCAGAAAACGTGCAGTCTCAGTTCAGTAACAAGTGACTAGCTTGCGTCCTTCCAAGTACATGTGCACAAAGGCACATAATCAACTATCTGTTCTTTTTTTCATTCTATTTTGTTCTTCCAGTTTAAGACCAAAAGGAAACAAACAACAAAAAAGTCAAACTGCTTTTCTTTCCCTATGAAAAATAATTCTATATTTAAGAAGGATGAGTTTTCTGAGCCACTACATGATATACAAATATATATTTATGAAAATGCAAAGACATCCCCTATTCTTGGATAGGCAGAATCAATACAGCGAAGTTGACAACATTGCCAAAACTGATATACAGGTTCAATGCAATTCCTATCAAAATATCAACAATTTTTTTCACAGAACTTGAAATAATAATCTTGGAACAAAGGCGACCTAGACTAGCCAAAGCAACCTTGAGTAACAAGACTAAGGCAGGAGTCATTCCAATCCCACACATCAAGTTATACTATAAAGCAATAACTGTAAAAGCTATATAGTACTGGCACAAAAATAGACCAATGGAACAGAACTGAGGCTGCAGAGACAAACTCAAACACCCTCAGCTACTTAATCTTCAATAAAAGAGCCAAAAGCATACACTGTAAAAAGAATGGCCTCTTCAACAAATTGTGCCGAGAAAATTGGACATCCACATGTAGAATTATGAATATAGATATACACATGTCACCATGCATCAAAATCAAGTCAAAGTGGATCAAAGACCTAGATATAAAAACTGAAACAAACACTGAACCTTCCCAAAGACAAATTAGGCAAATATCTAAAAGATAAGGTATAGGCAAAGACTTTTTAATAAGACACCAAGAGCAAAAGAAATAGCCCCCAGATTATAAAAAATGGGATTATGTCAAATTAAAAATTTCTGCACAGGAAAGGAAATTATCAAGAGGGTAAAAGGAGAACCTACAGACCGGGAAAAAATAATCACCCAATACCTCAGATAGGAGGCTTATAGCTAGAATATACAGGGAACTGAAGAAAAGTCCCTCAAAATCAAAGACCCTATTGAAAAATGGGCAAAAATAAAAATGAATAGGCAGTTTTCAGATGAAGAAGTTCAAATGGTCAATAAATACATGGAAACATGTTCAAGTTCAACATCCTTAGACATAAGAGAAATACAAATAAAACCATCACTAAGATACCATCTAACTCCAGAAAGACTGGCATATATCAAGAACACAAACAGCAATCAATGATGGCAAGGCTGTGGGGGAAAAAAGAACACTCCTGCACTGCTGGTGGGAATATAAACTGGCACAAACACTATGGAAAGCAGTATGGACATCTCTCAAAAAAACTAGAAATAAATATCCCCTTCAATCCAATCCAAGAGTGTGAGTCGATCTATTGACCACAGTTTGAGAATCACTGAACTACAGAAAACCTGATTTTCTCAAGTATAGGTCTTTATTGAGAATGGGGGTATCAAATATCATGTTCCTTTTTTCCCACTAATAGGTTTCACAACCCAAAGGCATCTCTACTCATTTTAATTTTATGACATTTTAAAAGCAAAAATAATTTTAAAAAACGTGATGGACACTAAGCAGTTTTAAGTATTTGAAATAAATTTGAAGCAGCCAAAGTTTACATAAAATTTTATATTTAGTACATTATACTTCTCTAAAACTACTTTCCTTTAAGAACTAGCATTCATGAAAAAGTATTATAATCTTTTCTTGCATTACTGATTTTCTCTAGTAATCATATTTCAATCGTACTATTATTCCATTTCAATATTCAGTAGTTCAATTAGATAGGTTAGTTCAACATTTATGAGCTAACCAAATCATTTATAATTACTTTTATGAGAAATTTTCTGAATTCCAATCAAACTCAGAAATAAATTTGTGGAATAAAATCACTTTTCAGTGAATATTTTCTCTACTTAATTCAAACTGAGCTATAGATATCTGTGTTAATTTTGCCTGTCAGGTTGCCAGAACCAAAATCAACTTAAATGAATGCCCAAAAAAGGAAGTTTCTCACCATTATCAACTCAAGAATGAACAGGCAAAAGGAAGCATTTTTTTTTTCTCTCTTACTGTCAGTATTTCTTTCTGTTACCCCATATCTCTCCCTTACACATTCTGGATTAAAAACTATTTGCACTCCACAGTGTGAAGACAATTTCTTCCTGGTATTCCTATACAATAATAATAATAATAAAAAACTTTTCTATTAGGAACCCATTCTCTATCATATGTCTAAAAATCTTTTTTCGATAAGGAATTGATACAGTTTAGCAATTTTTTAAATCTCCAAAGATGACTCTCACTAGTTCTGAGGAGAGGTAAGCTTTTCAAGCTTCAATTTATGTTGTCCTAAGTCAACAAATTTTTAAAAATGAGCAGGGTGCACAAGTGGGGAGATAATATTTTCAGCAGGAAGATGTGCATGAATGGCACATTTCAAAAACCAAATTGATGAGATAATACCAAAGGGGCACTGCAAAAGCAGTGCAAGTATGAGACTTGCTAAGCAAAAACCGGCCAAGGGGGCCTATTAACTACACTAGAGAGAGCCAGTCTCTGCTCTAAGAGCAAAACCACTGAGAGGGCTTATCAAAGAAAGGGAACTGAGAAGAAAAATACATTCAAAGAAGGTAACAAAGGTAAGACTCCAGTTCAATTAGTTTCAGAGATGCTCATTTTTGAAATGAAAATACAAGTCTATTCCAAAAAAGATTAAGGATTATTTGGCAATCTCAGTTTAGAGAAAATTGCTAAAGTGGGCTCAGCAGTTCTCGATCTTTTGAAACTGTTTTGACCAATCTTGACAGAAAGAAACATTCCTCCACTTGTTTTAGAAACACTCCTCAATTTGCTTTATCTATCTGGTTCTGAAACTTAAATTTCACAAAAAAGTACTTACTCTTGTTGTGTATTAAATCTCAAGAGTTTCCATTCCTTTAAACTACTTCGGACTTAACAATTTTTTTTTCAGAACTCATTTTTGTAGTCATTATCTGCATAACACTGCATTTGGTTACTGGTGCAGTAATATGAGGTATCTGTATGTTGAAGGCTAGCATATTTGGATTTTTAAACCTTATCTGTAATTATTAACATGCATGAATGCATACATGCATTTGTATATTTTTAGAAGAATTTTTAACTTTGAGAATTAATTTGTAAGTAGCTATTGGGGAAAAGCATGTATATTGCCAATATATATTTATTGCTAATATCATTCACTGAATATTAAGATAGAAGGAACTATAATATTCTAAGATGAATGAAGAAGAAAACACTGATGGTTTTTCATTTAATATAAGCTAAATTCCTTGGTATCCAGGGGGTACTACAGAAACCTTGCAGATACCCAATCTGCAGGTGTCCAAGTCTGACAGATAAAATGACACAGTACCTGAAGATACCCTATACATATTCTCCAGTGAACTTAAAATTCTTTCTAGGTTATTTGTAGTACCCAATACAATGTAAAGTTACATAAATAGTTTTATTACTGTCTTATTTAGGGAACAATGACAAGAAAAAAGATTTAGCTAACTTCAGTGGAGGTAGAGTTTTTTCCAAATGTTTTGATCCAAAACTGACTGAATCATCTCCAAGAACGGAATCTGCACACACAGGGGTCAACTGTACTAAGGGACAAAGAGCTTTGGAGCTCTTACTATTATTCAGACTAAAGTACTAGCTGCGACCATTTGCTACAACAGAGACAGCACACAGAACAGTAGTTAGGACATTAATGGTTATGTCTCCTGCCAGATTCTTCTACTGTCACCTCTCTGTGTCTCAAATTTCCTCATCTAGTAGATACACAGCAGCACCTGCAACCTCAAAGGTGGAGCACTGTGAGCTACATTAGCTAAAGTATGAAGTGTTTAGATGAATACCAAGTACAAGTATCTACTACTACTATAACTTATCTCTGACTGTTTTAATCCAATTAAAGTTCTACTTCTTTTTAAGTGAAAGCATCTTCTACCATCACACATTCTTTCTTTCTCAGTATGGAAAGCAACATCAGCATTTCCCATCATGATGTCCACAGAGCACTGGGTCACAGTATTTTACACCTTGTGAAACTGGAGATCACACATAGCAACAATACTGATCTTCACACTTCCCATCTTCTCTACCGCACTTCTGAGACTATAGAAACACCAACAGGTATCATTAAACAATGACACTAGTAGTTATGCTATTTTACTTTAATGATTATGTCTTGCTCAATATCTCCTGTTTATTGGTTCCTATCATACATGCTATTTTTAAGTATTCAACATGAAACTCAAAAAGTACTAGTCTGTGATGACCTTCGGGTTAAATATCCCTAAACCCCTCACTTGATCCTCAATATATCACTGTGATTACCAGTACCATTACTATTTTTGTAATTTTCACACTAACTACCTGAGAAAATTTATTTTGTTCTTATTTCTCGATATGGAGCCTTTTTTCTTCCTGTTGTTTTGTATACTGTTTGTCAACTAGAATTACAAAATAAAATTAATGATAGCAAAAATAATGATGGCATTAGTAGCAGAGATAATAACAACTAATACTGATAGGCTTTATTATCATTTTTTAAGTACAGACAACGGACAGACACAATGTTAAGTATACAACATATATATGATCTCACTATAATAATCTTTTGAAAATATCATTATCATATCTGAAACTGAGGCTCAGAGGTTAGATGAACACACATCTAGTAAACAGTTTAACAAAGGTTCAAACCAGGTCTGCCTTCTTAACACTACGTAACTCTGACTCTTGCTAGTAAATATTCTATTCAAAACAAGTTTGGGGTTCACTGGTTAGTGTGCTTGCCTAGGAAATATGAGGCCCCAAGTTTGATTCCCTCTCACTACACACTAGCTGGGCACTGTGGAGCACACTAGTAACCCTAGCACTCAGAAGGCTGAGTGAGTCAGGATTGTTTTGTGTTCAAGGTCAGCCTGAGTTACATTGTGAGATCAGAACTAGCCTGAAATATAGAGCAAGACCCCACCTCAATAATAAAAAAAAAAAAAAAAAACAGGTTTTGTTTTTTGAAAATTGTGAAAAAGTATTACACTAATACTGAGGGAATCCTCCCATCTGGATTATACATTAGCAATTATTCCAAAAAGTACTGTATTACTAAGAATCTGAATAAGCAGCATGGCACCTCACAGCCCTGCTCATAACAGAATCAACCCTGTCCTCAATTCTCCCTCCCATTGTATCTACTGGGTAAGAAAACCACTAGGACATGAAAAGGAAATGAACCAGGTGACACTGGTTAAAAAAAATGTTTATATGAACAATATAAAGGCACTGATTTTAAAGAATTAAAATGAGTAACACATGGTTTGGAATAGATGTAGGGAAAACAGCGCTAATATATTGTGTGGGCAAGAGTGACGGGTGACAATCATTCATTCCATAAGGTATCTGCCCACAGATGACTAATCTAAAAACCAAATATCCTCCGGAACCAAAAATTCACTTTTAAAATGTATATACGGGATGTAATTCCATGAGTGATAGGAAAAGAAAATATTTAAAATTTGGCGTGGCAACGGGAAATTATTACTAGGACACTCATAATACTAAAATATCAGACACTAAATAAGCAACAGAGATTAATAAGCAAGAGGCCTCAGCACAACAATACAATGGAATACAAAACAGCTTTAAAAAACAGTACTAGAATGTGTATTCACTGACACAAGGCAATGTACATGAGGCAATTTTAAAATGCAAAGGCATGTTTAATTAAAATAAATACATTCAAATCTGTGGACATATGGAGTAACAATCCTGAAACACAACTGAACAAATTATAGATTATGTAGTCAGAACTCTGAAAAACTGCACTTTAAAATCACCTTTCTGTATTGTTTAAGTTCCAAAAAATATGAAGGTTTTGTGAGGAGTTTTTGTTTTTGTTTTGTTGTGGTGTCAGGGACTGAACTCGGGAACTTACACACACGAGGTAAGTGCTGTTCTACATCCTACTTCTGTATTATTTTTACGATCAGAAAAAAAGATTATTTTCATCCTCCAGAAACAAAATATGCTAATCAAGAATTACATATATGTGTGTATTTGTAATATATATCCATTAAATTATAAGAAAATATAAATAACTTAAAACATCAAATAAAATGATAGACTTCTCAGACATGAATAACATTTTAGCAGATTAATTGTCCCAGGATAATATTTCAAATGTATTATAAAATGAAGCTAAACATAAAATATGACATTTTTATTTTTAAAAATGACACATGTATCCAGAAAAACACTGAAAATATTCACTCAGGTATAAACAGTGATCAATTTGTCCTTGAGTAGTAACAACATTTCTTTAGTAAGATATACTGATTCTGTCATTTTAAGGTATCTCTATACCAAAACGTCTAATTATAGCTGAAAATTTCCACTTAAACTTTGATATTTAATAATCTAGCTATGAATACAATACATATTGTTTGAAAGTCCATTGAATTATTTTCCACTGGAACTTTGAGATACATAAAAACGTTCCCAAAAAAGTGAGAGTTACTTAACAATTAAAAGACTATCTGTATTAGAAAATTGGTTTAAAAGTTTACTGCATGGGCCTTCTTTTGCTTAAGTTTTATAGCTTAAAAATTAAGTTTCTTTTATATTGAGCAAAAGGCAATATGTGACTTGTAAGTGTTCTTTACTTACACATGTCCTACATATGACTGGCCTCAATCCCAACACTGAAAGATCATGGATAATTTTCTTTCACTCTATCTCTTACTGCCAGGTGAGATTCAAACACTTTTTCTTTCAATAAAGCCTTTTAGCCAAACTGTCAGCACTTCAGATCACCCCAGGGTCTGGCTTGTACAGAGAACAATTCAGAACCAGTGACAGAAATAAACTGGCAACTTAAAGAGAAAGGCAAATGAAGCAAAGGTAAACACCACTGAAACCATTCCTTTCCATACTCAGTTCCTCACTATAGAAAATTCAACAGACGTAGCCTTGACTTTCATACTTTTTAATTGCTAACTAATTCCCATCAGTCTATTTACTGTGATCTATTTATGCAATATGCTCCAAGGAATTTGAGAATCCTTCCAAATGTACAGTGACTTTTGGTACTCTAGGTTTACCCTGGGAGTAATTTTTATTCTTTTTTCAAAATCTCCATTTACTATTTACATAAACATAGAAAATGTCAAAAACAAAGGATTTGCTATGGACAGGAAAAGAAAAACAAATACTAACACTGTTTTATGTCTCAATAAGTTGAAGAAGAAGAAAAACAAACAAACAAACAAAAAACCGAACCATAAAAAAGCGTGTGTTAACACAAGGCTAATAAGGAACATACGAAAAAAAGAGAGATGATGGCCCATGGCTAGAACCGTTGGCTGTGCTCTAGGTATGTACAAAAGGAGCTCCACTCAGTGCTTTTATCTCTCAAACTACAAAGCCTGCTCTCTATATCAGGATTCACACTGCTGTGGCCCCATCTAGTGTAGGAGTACAGCATCTGTGAGAGTCATTACCAACATTACAAAATACATATGCTTCCTTAAGACAACCTAAACTAGTGCTCTGAGACATCTCTCAATAGGGCAGCTACGTTTCCTCGTGCCATCCATATGAACAGTTCATGTAAAAGGCTACTACCAACTAGATTAAGGACCTGATGCATGAATCACTCTTATAAGTGTTTCTAGTACCCCCAAAATCTCTATAATAGGCGTAATTTTGCAAACTCAATTTTCACACAGTACTCTGTGTTTTAAGAATTATCTACACTTTTATGATACAGCCAGCGCCAGTTGAGCAACATTTCCATATAAAAAAGTAATTTCCTTTCTTTCTACAAAAAAAAAAAAAAATACCCTTTTTTAAACTTACATATCCTGAGTAGCAGATTGCCTGTCAATAGCAGTCCAAGCCGTTGTTGGAAGACAGTCCCCAATAGTAGGATGACAATAATTTCACACATATCTTCTATTTAAGCAATCACACACGTGTTATGACACTGTCTAAATGCCAAACTTTGAACAAAAAGCTGACTTTTATAAACTTAACTTTCACTTGAAGAGCACCTTAAAACTTACAGAAAACAAAACAAAACAAAACAAAACAAAACAAAAAGAACCTGATAATTTAATTCTGAATTTGCTACTTCAAAGGTGAGGTAAACCTATAGATTAAAAAAAAATTAAAAAAAAAAAACTCCTTTCATCAGTTAAAACATCATGAGCTTCTCCATTTTCACCATATTAAGCTAATGGAAGAGACTCTAACTTCTTACTTTCAGGTCATACCTAAGTTAACACTTGAATTTAATCAATTACAAATTCTAATGAATAATACCCATCATATTTTCACATGGGGGAACCTTCACATGTAGTCAAATCTTAATTCCAAAACTCTGTCTGGCCAATACTTTTACTTCACCTTCCAACCTCCATGTTCATTCTTCTTCACCTCTTATCATTAAAAAAAAAAAAAAAAAAAAAAAAAAAAAAAAAAAAAAAAAAAAAAAAAAAAAAAAAAAAAACATGAGAATTAAAAGACACACGAAGAAAGCAGACAATTCCACACTGCTGGGATTCATTCAGTTCAACTTTCTACCTGAAGAGTGGCCCTTCAAACATACTGACATGCATATAGGCTCTTGTATTCAGAAGCAGCTGGGAAGACACCTTCCCTGGAAGAAGTGCTACCTGGCACTTAATTTACATTACATGCCTTAGGCATCTGGACTGGATACACATCCTCTGGGAACAGATATTTCAATTTGAAAATGACAGACCAATATCTTCAAAAAGCAAAGGCTTAAAGCTGCTTAACTTCATCTCTACTTTCTGTACCACTGTATTGGTGAGAAAAAAAAATTAGACAGATGTATTTCCATCATGGAATTACAGGAAGTCAACATCTGCAAATTATATTTTTGTTAACAACACTACTTTGCAAATTAACAGTTCCATAAGAGAAGCACAGTACAAAACTACATAACTGGTGGTATATATAAAGCTTCAAGGTTGTATTCCAATTATTCATATTCATATATTATGTGATACTTCCTATTCTTACTCTATCCACTACTAGGATAAGGGTCGTCACTTCTCTCACCAGCCTCATGACAATATGACACACAGAAAGTGCTTAAATAACACCATTTGATACTGTGCATTGTAGTCATTTAATGTCTCATCAGCTCTAGTCCCAAAGCACATCTAAAAATAAATTTTAACATCCAATAGGGTGCTTAATTTATTTTTCCACATTACAAAATTCCATAGCACGAGTGATAGAAAACCGATTTTTAAAAATTTACAAGTAAAAGCAATATCAATGATTACTATAAAGAAAAACATGGTTTCTCAATCAAAAGAGAAAAAAATCGGTGGCCAAGTGTAAAAAATTAGTATAACTGAATAAAAAATGAGACATGTATACTATTCTTATGTTACTTTTTAAAATTACTATAATTACACAACTAAAATCAAAGTAAAATAGGCCATCATTTAAAACAATTACTTTAATAACAGTAGTATTTAATAAGACATCAAGCATCCTTATGTATTTATATTTTTCTTCAGGCTTCTGAATATATTCTCTCCTAAACTGTATTTAAAAAGAGGAACACGTGACATGGCTTTCTGTCTGAATCTTGCCTTGCACACATAAAGGTGTCTTGTGGCTAGACTATACTTTCCTGAAAACCAAGAATCCTTATATTGAAATCATATAATTATGAAATTTTATAACAAAAAAATAAATTCTCTGTATTACATAGTTTCTCAGACATTCCCAAAAGTGAGTTTAGATAATAATAAGAATAATTTATAACTTAATCTATTGTTATGGTTAGTACATATGATTCAAGTGCTATATTAACATTCTTCACATTAATCTGAAATTTTGTTAAAAGCTAGAATACTTGTTCCATATTGCAAACTTAATTCAGATTAATATTGTGTTCAAAAACTAAAGTTCTGTTTATAAAAAATCTAGAACTTATGCCCAAAATCCAGAATAAACATATTCAAAATCTCTGAAATTATTTACAATGTTTATTTTTCATTATTTTAAAAACAGCTAAGTCACTGCAATTTTTAAAAATACTTCTATTCTATATTTACATAATATCTCATACTTCATACAGTCCTTTAAAAATCTATAGTCTGATTTTAGTCCCACAAAACAGTACTATGAATAAGTACTCAGGTAAGTTTCATACCTACTGTAATATTAAATTCAAGGTCATTTACTGTATTTTTTTCAAATTGTTATTAAGGCTTTCCATTGTTAATTTTTTGAAGAAAAAGGCAAAAAATAAATACCAAGGAATGCTTCTTTCTGTTCACTATGAGAATATATTCTACAAAGTGACCAAAAATGAAGTAATAATTTTTAAATTTCATAAATTGACAGAGCTTCAAAAGTGTAGTCTTTAAAAAAAAAAAACTAATCCAAAAGCAGGAAAACATCATGTCATTTAGACCACTTTATTATTGAAATAAAAAGATAAAAAACAACCAATAAAGGAATTCTCATGTATTCTTTCAAACTATCTCTAGATCTATGACAGCAAGAATAGAAGGAAAGAATATTAGCTAGATAAATCTAGTCGCAGTGTTAATTTTTTTGAAATTCACTATGAAAAATACAAATTTTCAATAAGTTCACAAAGACTCTCACTTATTATACTTTACATGTTCAAATAATAAAATATGTAACATGCATGAGTTAAGGAACAATGTGGTAACTAAACTGTGCTATTTACTTATACTATATATTCAGAATATTTTTATGTCAGGCAACAATAACACATTGTAATTTAATAATTTTAACCATGGCTAGTAATTTCTCTTCCAATTATAAGACAAAGAGAAGAAATTTTCTTCTGAAAATTTCAATATTGTCAAGGAAAAGGAAGAAAATAATCCCTTGAGGAACAAAGCATGAATCATATGCTTATGAAACTTCAGCAAGACCATTAGTGTAATAAAAACCCAAATAACTCCTAAGCACAACAACTGAACCGTATCATTTAGTAATTCAATTAAGAAATGAATTTAATGCTTCTAAAATAGTTAAAATATATAGAATAAAGAGCAACTAACATGTCATGAATCTATAAAATACTGAAAGCAAATAATGTATGAAATATCATCTTTTCTACAGAAAATAAGCCCTGTAAGTATACAGCCTTCACTTTTTAACATCTCTAAAGGGACAAAAACCACAACTAACTCTGGATGCAAAACTGATGGCAAACATACACACACTCTGCATGCACACATCCGTTGAGACTATATCATGACATCTCCTTAGGAAGAGTCTTCCATTTATGAAACACTTTGAAGGGGACACACAGATCCATTCTGACCACGCAGTTATTGATTCATAAAGTACTGCATGTCATCAATCCAAAGAACCTCTATCGTGAAGAAAGACTAGTAAGACTTTCAGTAAAACTGACCCTTGCTTACCTGACCTGTGAAAAACCTCAAAAGGAGAAAAACAGTGATATATTATTATGAAAATACTTTGCTAAATACATTCTTAGTCAACTAAAAATGGGCAAATTATAATTAAAATATAAACCATCTTAAGTGGCAATGCCAATTTGAAATTCTAATTTCTCACGAAATAACTTCAAAAATAAAACTCCTGCTCCAAGTTAACAATGAAAGAAACCTAAAAGATTAAGAAAATTCTGTCACTCAAACAAGTCCTTTATCATCATAGAGAACCCTTTAAATAGCAGGTCCTCTAAACACATGTATGTACATGGTAGTTCTTTTAATGTGAACTATAAAAAAATTTTAACACTAATATATCAAAACAAAAAGAGGGACATCTTTAAGTTCAGAAGACCAAATATATATCCTGTGTTTAATGATGTCTTTCAATATTAGGCAAACTATTTTCAATATAGTTTTACCTTGACCAACCAAATAGTCATTTAAACAATACAACCATGTATTAATAAAATACACTAATAAAATAAACTGGTCATAACTTAGATAATAGTACAAAATAGGAAAACAAAGAAAAAAGTATGCAGGAGAAATTGTATTGATGATTTTTAAAAGATCGGTAATCAATATATCACATCAAATTGAAAAACTTACAAGTTGTTCTAAACCCAATAATAACATAAGATATGCAGTTTCAGCAGAGAATGACATTTTCTCCACTTTATCTTCATAAACAATCACTTTTTACATTTACTTGTTAATTTTAAATTATAATAAGGATGGAGCAAGAAAGCAAAAGTAAAAATGATTAACACATGGTAGGTACATGCATAGATTCCCAAGATGAATATGATTATAATATACCACAAACATATACTTTTAAATATAATAATGAAAAATTGTTTTTAAATTTTAATAATTTAGAAATATACACAGACAGAAACTGTACATAATGGTAAAAAGTTTTAGTCTGAATTATATTTTTAACACACCTGATCAGGTATTATGTAGAACAGGAACAACGCTAAACATTAAATTTTTCTGCAGTAGGTTTTTCAATATATCATTTTCAAGAACAAATGGAAACCTAATAGGCTAGTTCTTTAAAAATTAAACATATTTATATTCATTTATTTGTTAAAATCATATACCAAAATCTTCATTAAATTTTTAAATAGATAGAAAAAAACACTGTTAATGATGACACTAATTTTTCTACAAATCAACAGTCTGCAAAGGGAAAAATACTATAAGCATTATGAAATAGAAATGAAGATATACAAAAGCAAACCACCTTAAGATAACACTTCCCCAATATCTTAATATGCTAAAGTCATGAAAAAATTGGACCAATAGGCACACAATATTTGTGACATATTAAAAAGTACTATTTTAAAATAATATGACCAAATAACAATCGAATATCTATACAAAATTTTAACTATCAATAAAATCAAACAGTATAGTTTAGTGTAAAAGTATATGCATCTAGCAAATACGGCAACAAAAATGCAAACGTATATAAAGTTATATATTCTATACATGCATTTGGAAATCACTGATTATATGAGATTCAACTATATAACTAAAATTCACATTTTCCAGCATAAGAGTTATAATAGATCATTAGCAATGAACTTACGCATTATTTTGACACAAAATTGACTTTTATGAAACAGTTCACAAAACATTTCAATGCCTATATACAATGTAAAAGAATTTAATAATAGATAACTATAAAGACTAAACATTGCCGTTCCTAAGAAACGGGAACTTTCAAGTAAAGAGACAAAAACAATCTACACATAGAAAGATATATCATATTTTTGTAACTGTCATATACCTTATTAAAAATTAGTAATGAGCTATACTCAGAATATAAAATTCAATAATTGAACAATAATACATGTAGTAACATTTGATGATTTATACAATAGGTTTACACCTTAAAAATAAATTTACTGAAACAGGTCAAGATACTTAGATATCAAAGAGAATTTTAATGGTTTTCTACTATGTTCCCAGCCATGCTATATGTTGGTACATTTATAATAATCTTAATTTTTATTTTTAAATAAATCTCAAAATTATAAAAATAATGCTTTGGAAATATGCATACAAAGAAAAAATATTTCTCAAAAACCAGTATACATAAAGGCCCTGAAATTCTGAGACATAAAATTCAAACTAACTTTCAAGACTAAGAGCATTAGTATCTGGATTGTATATTCATGCTATTTTCAAATACAAAATATACATTCATTCTTCCTCACCTAAATCCTATAAGGTTTACTAGACTGCATATACTCACAAATAGGAAACACAATATTAGCCCAATTTTGCAGGATTAAAAAACTTAGAATTTGATTACACAGAACTAATAGCAAACAAGATACAAAATGATGTTTTGAAATAGCAAAATGTCTGTCTGATATTCCCATCCACAGCATTGAAATTTATACACCATAAGAGTGAGGACTATAAAAGTGAATACCTTGTTTTCTTTATAATTATTAAGGAAAATTTACAATTAGTATGTTTAGGACACTTTTTAAATTTAAAGTTTTAAAATTCAAAGTGGAAATTAAATATTCACTGAAAAATAAGTTACAGCACATTACAAAATCAGGTAACCCCAACTGTGAATGCCAAGACTGCTGTCACAGAGCCAGGCACTCTGGTGTGTCCACTTCCCTATCAGAGACACAAGGTGGAGACACCGTTCTGCCTTCTAATGGTTTTATTCTATGCTTGCAGGCAACAAAGAAAATGTTTGAAATAAGCCACTTCACTTAAATTTATCTAGGATCTATGTAATTTTAACAGTTAAAATTATATTAACAACCTAATTCTTAAAATAGATTCTTCTTAGCAAAGTGAGCAAAATTAGCAGTAAAAAATGCAAAAAATAAGAAAGAAATCCCCATTAAGAAAGTACGAGATCTTAAAACTTTAACTATGTGCCATATTTGAAATTTTTTCTGCATATGAAAATCATCACTGTGGATTTGATGTATAGTGAAACAAAAGCCAAATATCTTATTAAATTAAAGCCCTTCCAATTTGGTTAGGACAAGTAATCATAAGGCAGCTATACCTTAACGAATTTTATTAATAACTCTGAACTACAAAGTAAAATAAATTAACAAATGAAAGAAATTACTTAGCATTTTTCAAGAGAATTTATTTATAATACATTTGAAATAACATGAAGATTTTAATTTCCCTTTCAAATGCTCCTAAAATTAAAAATACCTTATTTTTAGATAAATGCAAACTGCCTGTGAAAATAATCACACACAGATGCCTAAAAACAAGGCAAAGAAAAATCAGTAGTCTAAAGTAATTACTATAGAGAAAATTTATCCCTCCGAAAAATATTAGAAATTTTTGACAATTGTCACTTTTAAAGCTTATTTTAAATATATATATCTTCTGTTTATATTACTATAAAAAGGATATTATTTTTAGTAACCACCCCAGACACTACCAAAAAGTAAACAGAAATATTCTTCTCAAATATAAGTATTGGAAATGTTTGTAGTAAAAAATACATTTATTACACATAAGCTTAAATTGTATCCTATATTCCAAAAGTAACCTATTGGCCTTGAATATTATTTATGTCATAAATTATTTTGATATTTCTTTTTAAAACTTGCTATTACCTCAAAAAATTTTCCAAAATGAAATCTCCCTTTAGGACATTCACCATTATAAACCTATCTCTCCTTACTTTAATGTACTTTAGTTCACTATTTTTAAACTCTCCATTTCTCCTTTTCTCCTACTATTAGTTTTGTTCCTTTCCTTACCTTTTCTGTTTATTCCCTTCTTTTTGTCTTTCCATATTTCGTTCTTTCCTTAACCCAGCAGCACATACAACCGAAGTGGCTTAGGTTACCAGGTCTGAGACAGCTATAAAGAACAAATTCTTACTATTTTTAAGGGAAGAAAAAAAAAAATTCCAGTTATCAAGTGGAAGGATGAGGGGCCTTTAACCCACCAGACAAGCCTGTCCAATAACACTCAGACTAGAATCAACTCATTATAACTTCTCCAGCGCACACATACAGCTCTTGGAAAGCATCCAAAAAACATTTTTTTTGGTCCCTCTCTTGTCTAGGAAGGAGAACTAAAAACTAACGGGATCACAATGATTCATTCTCTTTCACTAATCTAATAAACATGAAAGAGTTTTTAAAGAAATCTTTATAAGCTGTGATTTTTGAAGTTTTCCTTAAACATGTACATCTGAGGTATAGCTAAACTCTCTTCACAGAATGTCTGCTCCAGCTAATAAGAATATTAGTAACTACATATGCAATTGTTGTATTAACAGAGAATAAAAAATTTGATATTACAACTAAAAAAATTCTATAATCTTTTGAAATTTTGATCTTCAGCATTTCATCATATTTGGGTAGGCTATTTTCAAGCAGAATTTTTAAAAAACATATTAACTTTGTAACTGTGTTAGGTAATGAAAAGAAACATTCAAATCCATTTAAAAAAACACAAATTTAATGTGCATCTGAAAACAAAGTTTTATACCAAATATGTAAACGTAAATACATAATCATCAATTTGTTCATTTAGGCAGAGAATCCTAAGAATATGTATTCAATATTACGTCTTAATACTAGCAATTTTCACGTGTTTAATAATTGATGCTTTAAAAATATTATCATTCTACTGCTGCTACTTACTATCCTATAGCCTACAAGTTTATTCTTTTAAAATGTTCACTATAGAATAGTATTCACATTTTCAAAATATTTACTAATATATAATAACATTAAATCATTAATTAGGAGAAACTGAATATCAAAATTACTAAGGCTAAAAATACATTCACAACCTTTGCTGTTTCTATGATGACAGAAAAATAAAAGAAAGTAACTTCTTTCCTGGTTCTGGCCAAATTAAGTGAACGTCATTTACTGGCATGTGTTCAAGAGGTAGGAAGCCCTCTTCACATAAGAAATGGCCAATTACTGAATTGTGGAAATGGCGCTGAATGCGATTCTGTAAGACTACGTCTGCATACTGTTGTCCAGAACACCAGCCAACGTCCCTAGCACACACCAAGTTTTGTAATTCATATTGCTCCTATTATACTTGAGACTGTTCTATTTCATTCGCATGGAGTGCTTCTGCCTTTCTACCTATAAGAAAATTCAGAAGTCAAAAAAAAAGGAAAAAGTGATAAAAGTGTAAAATATTTTTAAAGCCCACAAAACCCTTCTGCATAATAAACATGCTAACATGCTACAGGCAAAGAGTAAAGATGAGTGATAAACTAAAAAAAATTTTACAAGTCCTATCCTCTGCAAGAAGGTAGCAGGTCCAATGCATAAAAAATACCTAGGAGTATGGAAGAAAAAGATCAGCTACTCAGCAGAAAAATGCGACAAAGACAGTCAAAAAAAGGATATTAAATAGTTTTTAAACATATGCTCAATTAAACTCATAATGAGGGAAAAAGGGAAATTACAACCTACTCAAATGCTACCTCTTCCTTTCAAAATGGCAAAAACTAAATAATTTAACAACACACTACTGGCATAATACACACCAAAATCAGTCCCTGAACCCAATAATCTAGGAGTCCTGTTTCCAAGAATCTCTTCTACAAAGACACCCAAATTTGTCTAACATAGTATCTACATGACTAAAATGAAAATTCATATTACAATAATGAACGTCACACCTTATGTGTTCAAAAGTCAGCTGAATACTCAATGAAAGAATTATACTACTTTCAAAGAAAAGACTACAATTTACAAAGAATAAACTACAAAAGAGAAAAATAAAATAACAATCTTAGACTCATCAGAATTTTATTAAATGAAAATGAAGTGCAGAGTTATGTACTAAACTTCTGGGTAAATAACATGCTTTCATTTGCATTAAAATCATCTACCTTTATGTAAGAAAATAAGAATATATGATTCTTTCTTCTCGTATTTTAATAAAGAAGCATTTATTACACATAGAAACCAACAGAATGAGTGGTACCGAAGTTTAACATTTTTGTTTTCTTTTTTTCTGTTTTGCCATGTTGGCTCTCAAACCCAGGGCCTTGCACATGCTAGACAAGCAACCTACCACTGGAGCTACAACTTTTGAGGCAAAAATATGTCTAAAACATAAAAGATGCTGACTTAGCCAAATATTACTGCTAACCTAATACTTTAGTTCTCCCAAATCAAGTGTTATACTGTCAACAATAATCTCACAGATGTCCATGAGCAGGATGATGACTTACATGTGTTCTATTCATGCCTATCTATTTTCTATACTGAAAACTTAAATACACCAAACTGCTAAAAACAAGTAGAAGACTGCACTCCAAAATTTTATAGCTAATTCAGTATTTGTCACCATGTTGCTAGAAAAAAAAATCACATACAAAATGTGTGATTAATAGTGGTCAAGAAGAATTTTAAGAAATGAGCCACAGCTAAAACCATATTAAATAATCAAAGACTAGAAGCACTTCCTCTAAGATTAAGACAAATACAAGGGTGCCTATTTACGCTACTTTGACAGAGTACTACAAAGTTTTACTAAGAGAAATTAGAAAAAAATGAAGATAGCTACTCAACTTGAAAAGGAACACATAAAATATTTCTTTTTAATCTTTTAAAAATTGAGCTAGCAATGTAGTACAGTGATAGAGGCTGCCTCTACTATGTGTGAGATCCTGGGTTCAATTTCTAGCTTGGAGAGAGAAAGAGAAACATAACAGACAGAGACAGACAAAAAGACAGAGATGGGGGAAATATAAAAAATATTCAAGATTCTATGTACATTAGAACTAAAAAATAACTTCAGAAAAGTTACAGAATACAGAATCATCAAATGAAAATCAGCTCGCTGATCACACACAGAAACCAAAAGAATGAGTGGGACTAAGGTTTAATATTTTGAAGGTTTTTTTGTTTCACTTTGTTTTGCAGTGCTGGAGATCAAACCCAGGACCAAATTCAAGGCCAAACTTTTGAACAACAATAAGCAATCTGTAATTAAAATTGAGAGAATGAATCTATTTAAAGGAGTAAAGTTTTAGGGAAGAAAGCCAATGATGTAACAGACTTATACTATAAAAAGTACAAATATTGATCAGCGAGATTAAATAAATAAAAAGACATACTGTGTTTGTGGACATGAAATTTCGTATTAAAATGAAAATTATATCCAAAGCAATATACAGATTTTATTCGATCCCTATCAGAACTCCAAAGTATGTTTTGCAAGAATAAAAAAAAATCCATCTTTAAATCCATATGGAATTTTAAGAGACTGCAAGCACGTAAAAGAATCCTGAAAAAGAACAAAGTCAGACCAACAGAATAAAGACTACAAAAATAAATTCTCAGACATGTAAAATAATTTTTGACAAGGCTTCCAAGATCACTCAATGGGAAAAGATAAGCCTTTCAACAAAAGGTGCTGGGAAAACTGGATAGCTACATACAGAAGAATAACACTGGACCATTACTTTAGTAAATTATAGAATTTCTTCATAATGTACCAAAGACCTCAATATAAGAATTAAAGCTACAATACCCTTAGAAGAAAACGCAAGGGAAACACTTCAAAATATTGGCCTTGGCAGTGATTAAACCATACAACACCAAAAGTACATTTAATAAATCAGAAAATAAATAAATTAGACTAAATCAATATTTAAAATCCCTGTGCATTAAAAGAGAGAGTGAAAAGATGGCCTACAAAAACAGGAAAAATAGGTGTAAATCATATACATGATAGTTAATATCCAGAATAGACGCAGAATTCCTATCAATCAACATGAGCAACCAAATAAACTAATTCTTAAAGTTAAAAAAGAAGTACTTCCACAGACATTTTTCCAATGAAGATAAACAAATGGATAACAAATAAATGAAAAGATGCTAGCATCATTACTTTCAGGGAAATGCAAATCAAAATGAGATGTGACCTCACGTTCATTATAACAGCTACTGTCATAAACTAAGCAAGGACATGGAGAAATCAGAAATCTCATGTACTCTTTGTGGGAATATAAAATGGTGTAACAACTATAGGAGAACATTACAACAGTTCTTCAAAAAATTAAGGGCACAGAGTTTCAGTTTTTTAAAAAGAAAAAAAAATTGAAGATTACTAAAAATGTGAATATACTTACTAATAGTGAACTGAAAACTTAAAAACAGCTAAGATAGTAAATATCCATCATACATACTTTACTGTAATTAACTACTTTGAAAAGATCAGTGGTGAAAACTAACAGGAAGATACTAACTTATCATGTGCCAATTTCACATTCAGTGTTGGTAATCAAAACTTTATCAAAGAAGCAGAATATAAGAATTCTAACTCAAGGAAGAATTAATTCAGAGGGGCCAAAAACAGAATACCTGGGAAATATTCAGCAGGATGAGTTGGGCAGAACTTGATCTTAAAAATTAGGTGAGAGGGCTGAAAAAGAAGTAGAACTTCTTTCAGCAGGAGGAAAGAGTATAGGAAGGAGAATTTTTTGCATTTCCACGTAAGGTGGAAGTTATGGAGAATAAGAACAAGGAAGATAGAAATATTAACAGACTATACCTTGCCAGCTACAACAGAGGATTAATCGCTTCCCAGGCCAGGAATGTCCAACATGTGGCCCACCATTTTTTGCCCTTGATTCTTTTTACTGTTATAATTTAAATTTTTAAAGGAATTTTTAGTCCTTACAAACAGTACATTAACTATATTTGTATATGTAACCTAAAGACAGTTCCTCTTCATCCAAAAAAACATGAGGATATGGTTGGATTTGGCTACCCTATGCAGAAAAGTAATACTACAGAGAAACAGAAAGTATGTGGTTGATTTGCTTGGAATTCTGTTACAGGTAAACCTAAGGGGAAAGTAGTGGCACCTGACGAAAATAAGGAGATTATACAATTCAAACATAAAATTAAATGATTTATGTAGGAATACAATAAAATTTTTAATAGGCTAAAAATTTATAGAAACACATCACAAACAACAAGGATGGTTAATATGCACATAATAAGATGCTCAACATCATTAGACATTAGAGAAAATCAAGTAAGGTATTAACTCTACACCTACTAGGAACAGCTAAAATTTAAAAGCCAACAGGTGAGGATACAGTGCAAACAGAGAGACCTTAAACATGACCGGCAAGAGGATAAAAAGGCACAATTCTCTTTTACAGCACTTCGGCAGTTTTTCATAAAATTAAAACTAAAAATATACTTAGCATATGACCAAACGACACCACTCCTAAATATTTACTCAAGAGAAAATGAAAACTTTCTTCTATCCAAAGACCTGTTCATGAATGTTCTTAGCAAGTTTAGAACAGAACAGCTAAAAAAATGGAAACACTGCAAAATGTTCATTAACAAGTAAATAGATCCTTTTAAGTTCATAAATTGGAACATTGCTACTCAGCAATAAAATGGAATGAACTGTGACACATAACATTCACTTGTCACATAACATTCACTTAAGACTTGTAAACCATCTTTGAATCTGTGGATCCAGATTTAGATCAAAGGTGACATGACAGAAAACTAAGTCAAAACTCAAAAAAAAAAAAAAAACCCAAATCTGTAAGCTCAATGTGGAGACACTGAATTAAATCAACACTAAATCCTGACCTAAGAGTCCATTTTTAGCCCAGTAACTCTTGCATTTTTGTTAGTAATTTAAGTCCAGTTTTCCATTATTTGCAATCAGATCAATTACACATATGATGTAACTCCTACTTAAAGCATCTAACTTTTTCCATTTAATAGTAACAGAATGTAACTGCCAGGAACGAAAATCCATGGCAAAGAAAATAGATACCACCAAAAAATGGAAAAACAATGAACACTGTGGGTAAATAGCCACAAGTTAAAACACACACACACACAAACACACACACATACACACACACACAAGATGTAAGAACAGGCGTGGCTTTCTGTTGTTGTTTGGGTTTTTTGTTTTGTTTTGTTTTGTTTTTTGCTGTTTTTGAGACAGGGTCTTGCTCTGTAGTCCAGGCTGGTTGTGAATTTACTTTGGAGACCAGGCAGGCCTTGGACTCAGACCAATCCTCCTGCCTCAGTCTCCCAAGTGTGAGTGCTGAGATTACAGGCATGTGCCACCATGCCTAGTTTATGCAGTGCTAGGGAATAGAACTCAGGTACTTGCCACTTAGCACCAAGTGCTTTACCTCTGAGCCATTCCTCCAGCCCTCGGGCAAGGTTTCAAAATAAACAGGCAAACACTAGCAAGTTAAGGACAATGTTTCCAGAAGCTCCTTAACATCTTAATAGGCCCTGCTCTAATACCCAAAGCAACCAACCATTATTTCTCTTTGCCAACTTCTAAGTAAGAGTCCCTATGAGCAAAGCCCTGGCAATAACTCCAGGTTTCCTTCTATCAAAAAGAAACAGAAATAACAGGTGAAAAGTTATCCAAAAACCGAGAAGCTAACACTTCGTGATCTGCTATTTCCCAAGACGCTTAATTGATCATTTTTATAGGTATTTTCTGGGTCTATTAATTTCCTCAACAATCAAAGTATAAAAGATCATCTTCAATATATGCTTAAGAAAATAAAAGCTCAGTCTGGGGCATAGCTCAGCAGTTAGCACAACTGCTTAAAAAGAGCAAGGCCCAGGGTTCAATTCCCAGCACCACATACACCAGACATGGTGGTGCACACCTGTAATCCCAGCACTCAGGAGGCTGAGACAGGACGATTGCCATGTGTTTGAAGCCAGCCTAGGCTTCGCATTGAATGAGAATAAGCCTGCATTACAGAGCGAGACCCTGTCTCAAGATGAAAGAAAGAGAGAAAGGGGGAGAGAAGGAAGGAGAAAGAGAGGAAGGAAGGAAGGAAGGAAGGAAGGAAGGAAGGAAGGAAGACAATCTTCAACATGAAACCTACAATTTACAGAGCAGTAACACTGATAATAGAGTCTCCACCTGTCTGATACAAAACTACCTTTCCACAACTTTAAGGTTAGAGTAAGCACCTCTTTCTTAAAAGGTCTGTCAATATGTCACTTGTGGACACTGTCTCAAAAGAAAGTATCAATTCTCACAAAATAAATGTTTCCTAATGATATGACTGCATTTAGAAGAATTTTTAAAGCATCTAAAACCCAATAGTTTATTCTTACCCCTGCCTCATGGTATAAAAATATTGATGGTCTCAGAAAATAGTGACAGAAAACATGCTCATTAATCAAATGAAAAACACTAGAAATGGAGATGAAAGGTACTATGAAAAAAATCCTTGATTTCACTAAACATAAAGGAGCATACAGAAAATATGTTCTTGTCATAGAAAATCTTCAAATTCAGGGCCAATGTTTGTTATGAGAAATAATTAAACAAGCCACTATGTTCACCAGTAATGATGCATTATATAGGAAAATATATAGTATAATTTTTAAACAGAGACAGAGGCACACATGCTGATCTCTCCATTAACAGTCTTCTGAAAAATCATCAGAAGCATTAATAGGAAGCTTTTATTTTTCATTTTCTACATTTCTGTACTCTGAGAATTTTATAAAGAAATACAAGATTTTTATCTTTTTTGTGATAAGGAGTTATTTATGCCTTTTCTTACATTTCTTATTTATAAAACATAAGAACAATGTAATTGTTATTTCCTATTTAGGCTTATTTCAATAATACATATGTGGAGTAGTTCTCCATATATTACAGAATATACCCTTATTTATTATAGAGTGCATAAATCAATTATGGATAGCTTTTAGTACTGATCAACAGCCTGCCAAGTAGTTGACTAATAAAGAAAAAAATCACATAGATCACTTCCTCTGTGACTATTACTTTCATATAAACTACCCAACTTAAGGTAATAACTGTATTCTCATGCTACAAATGAGAAAATCTCCTTAAAGTCACTTGCTAAAAGTAATTTAATTACAGGACATAAGCACTAAGCTACACAATGGTCTTCCATTGAAGCTCCAACAACTTTCTAGTATAATAAAATTCTGTAACCAAAGAAAGTGCTTTAAAGTAAAATGTGCTTATGTAATTAATAACTTTTATTTGTCTTTAGGTATATTCTGCCTTCCTCCAAAAAATTACTGAGGATGTTCCTTCTGAAAGTATACCCTACATGAGTAAACCAAGAAATTAAAATCAAGGCAAAGAAAAAATGGAGGGTTTTTTAAAGTTTTTTTTTACAATTAAGATAGAAGTCCTAAATGCTTTTCTCTAGATAGATTGTTTCTTCGTTTCTAAGATGTCAAAGCAGAGAGAGAAAAAAAATAGAGCCTTATATATCTCATAAAATTTATAGCTCATCTCTTATAAAGTTAATATGAAAAAAATAATTAAAGAGAAATCTATCCTACCCTAATTCTAAGACGAGTTAATATTTAGCTGAGGATTCTCATAGTAGAAGTATAGGATATCATGGACAATATACTCAACAATACCCTAAACGTGAGTCCAGGAGAATAATGCCAAGTAGAAACTCAATAAATTGAATTCCTTAAATACTACAACTAACTCTCTGGCCAAAGATACTAGAACTTAAGAGGAAATCACTGTACCAAGGATATCTTGTCTTCGACTATAAAATAGTTCCTTTAATGTTAATCTTCAAAATATTTCATCCTAAATGGGTAGCTACGATAAAATAACTTAGAGGTTATCATCACAGAAAATTAAATATTATGTAAATACTATCACTTTCAAATATTCACCATAAAAATATAGGATTCAGTAAAAGAATGATTAAGAGTCCAGGCTCTACAGCAATGGGTTTTTACATGGAATCTCGCTGTCTTCCCAAGAAGGCACTTAGATTAAAAAGAAGAAGAAAGAAAAGAAAAAGAAATGAGAAAGAAAAGCACAGCTATTAAGTCTACAGTTACTATAAAAGTTTGTTATGACATGTATGGAACAATGGTTTTGAATTAAAGTGTTTCATGTGTGCTTATTATTCAATAAATGCTTAAGTGAATGATAGGAGACTTGGCTCATACAAAAATTAACAGATCCATGTAACTAATTAATCCTAAAACAATCAAGAAGGACACATTTTCTAGAATGGTATCAGCTATAACCAGAGAATCACTCAATTCCAGTCTTTCAATATAGTTCTGCAGGGCACAAAATGTCGTCACACTACACTCCATAATTTCTACCTTTTCCTTTTTTGTTCTCTCAAATTATCATGTCAATATATGCCATAAACATGCCATAAGCACTTTTTTAATCTATTAAAATAATTATCCACAGCTAGAGGAAGGGCTCAGTGGTTAAACTGCTTGTCTAGCAAGTGATAAGTCAAGCACTAAATACCTGAGTTCGATTCCACAGCACCGCATTAACTGGACATGATGGTGCACACCTATAATCTTAGCACTTGGGAGGCTGAGACAGGAGGACTGCCATGAATCCAAGGCCAGCCTGGGCTCCACAGTGAGTTCAGGATTAGATCTGGGTTACAGAGCAAGACCCCGTTCAGGATTAGCTCTGGGCTACAGAGCAATACCCTATCTCAAAAAAATAAAGAATTATCCAAATGGCTGGTCTACACTGAGAAAAAAAACTATACCACAACTTTATAAAAAGTGGCACTTGTTTGAACAAGCTAACAAAGGATTAATAGATGGCATCTTCAGGTATGTCTCACATTTAAAAAATACTGAATAAACTCAACACGATGAACTATATAAAGTTTCACAAATTATAACCCTAACACTATGCCACTCGTAAACAATTTCATTAAGATATATTTTAGAGAATGCATAAATCAACATTCAATGTAGATCTTAGTCTCATTGATAAAGCAACAAAGCAATAAATAGTATTATTTAAAGAAACAAAGTAACCAAACATTTTCCCCTCTTCAACTCACAAGACTGAACAAAAATTAAAATAAAGTGCACATGTACACACAAGCATGTGCACACATTCACAAATACATAATGCACGCGCTCTCCATTTAGATTTAAATCTGAAAATGGAGGATGGTAAATGTATTAACATTGCTGAAAATTTAGTATTAATATTTTTATTTAATAACCCACATTCATGTAAAAATGACTGACCATACCTTACTCAAAAGAAATAACTACTGTAACCAATTAAAGGGAAATTGTGCATATTTGATCCCTAAAACTTAATATTTATAAGCTAGCTCACCCACTATTGACAAACCAATCACCACTTCGAGAATTTTTCTTAACCATGAATAGTCACATTTCTTAAATTGAAAAAGTAGGAAGGCAGATATGAACATATTTTTTATTTTACAAACTATCTGTTAAAAAAAATGGATACTACTGTCTAAAGGTATAGCTCAGTGGCAAAACACATTCTTAGCATACATAAAGACTAGTTTAAACATCCAGCGCTACAAAAAATAAAAATAAAATAAAAAAGGAAACAGGAAAAAACTCTACCTATAGTCAAATATTATGTTCACATGCCACATAAGGGCATCTGGGCCAATGACAGACTTCAATACAACAGGGGCCTCGTGAGATTATAATGGAGCTGAAAAACTCAAAAACTCTTATTACTGCCTGGTGTCATGAACATAATAATATTATAGCCTAACACACTGCTCGTATTTGTGGTGATGCTGCTGTAAACAATTCTACTCGACTACCAGATGTATAAAAGTATAGCACATACAGTTATTATAATATTTGATGATAATAAATGACTATTTACTAGTTCATATGGTCACTACATTACACTTTTCATTGTTATTTTAGAATGAATTCCTTCTACTTATAAATATATTATAAAACAATATACATCATTCCACAGGCACTAATCTCATACATCTCAAGTAACTGATCTATATATTATCCAGGCTTACACCAATAAGACAGCTGTGATATCAGTAGGAAATAAAAGTCTGTGGAACCATTAGAGTATATACACATCAGGTATTGATCAAAATATAGTTAAGCAGCACATATATCTGGTTTGGTCTGTTTTCACTGAAACTATATATCAGGCCAATACTGTGCTACTAATCAATTCCGTTAACTAAGATGGGGGGAGAGTTATTTTCTTGCTTAAAAAATGACAGTTCTGAAATCAGGGGAAATTTTTAAATCAACATAAATGTTCAGTGTGGTTTTTCTTTTCATCATTTAAAAGTGTTATTAAATCAACCATATTTCTACTAATCACAGAAATTTAGTACATTTATCTTTATGAAAAAAAGACACTGGTTGGATTCATTAGATTACTGATGAAACTGCAAATTCCTCAGTAAATGTCTCAGTTACTTTTCCATTGCTGTGACTCAATACCCTGACATCAATAAATTTAGGGAAGGAAAAGCTTATTTTAGCTCACAGTTTCAGAAGGTCACAGTCCATTCAGGGGTGGCTGGCAGCAATGGAAGTACACAGCAGAGGCAGATAGATAGAGGCAGCTTCTCAGGACATCACAAACTGGAAGCCAGGTCTTGAGACAAGTCCTCCAAAGAAGCCAGGAAGCAGCTTATATATCGCTCCAGGTCTCATCCCAGTGATCAGGCCCTCCTGGATTCAGCTGTGGAAGGTGTGGCAAACCCCCACTACATGCCTACAATCCAATTCACATGCCTGTAATCCAATTTACATGCATATAATCCACCCCTCCAGACTAGGCCCCAATCTCCCAACAGTACATGGTTCCATTATCAATCTATAACAAATACATGAGACTTCTGGGAGACATTCCAGATCTAAATCACAGTAGTAAGCAAAAAATCCATCTGTTTAGCAAGAAACTTATTTATCTCCACACTATTAATACCAACAGGTTAGATGTTTCTAACCAACAATACTGCTTCCCTAAAAGTGTAAGCTTTTCTAACCTCTACATCAAATCATTGGAATTGGGGGAAAAAAACAGCCTTGAGTTTCTGTATCTACGATTTACATATGACAGATGTTAAATTCAAGGGACAATCAAAGAGGGACAACATATTCAGTCTAAAACTAATGGGAAAATATTGTACAGAATATCTTAAAATTATACTTGAATAGGATCAAGTTCAAATTCAGAAACATCCTTCATTTACTAAAATATCTTCTTCTTCAAAAATACATTAAAATCTACTGAAGCAGTACTTTAACCAGTTCATTAATGACCCCCTTAAAACTTTATTTCATTCAAATATATAATAATTAAAGTGTATTATTTAAGCATATACACTCAATGAAAAGGCCTGAAAACCATAAAATCTGGGATAGCAGTTACCTCTGATTACCTCCTCCTACCTCAGGAAGAAAAAACAAAGACTAAAGAAGAAAAGCATACCCAGTTAAATGAAGGTTGATAACAATACAGTTAATGGTTTTGATCAAAGGTTCTTAAACAAATGTTAAATAACTTCTAAATGAATTAACTTCTATAATAAGCTCATACCTAGACCAAATATGATAGTATGTCATGAAATGAAGATTGACTGATGAGAGCCTAGGTTGCTAAGATTCATTTTGAAAAAAACCTAACATTCACTTACAAAAATCTAAGCTTTACAAATGTTTCTTCTTAATATTAAAAATACCAGCAGTGTTTAGTTTTTCAACAAATATCCAGATTTAAGGAAGGGCAAGTTTTGAGGATGCTCTTAGATAATCAAAATACAAACCAAAATTATTCTCCCTAAATGAGGTAATACAATGTTAATTTCATCTTTTAATCCTTCAGAGGCAGTTTAGAGCAAACATGTTTAAAAAAAAAAAACAGTGAAAAGCAAAGACTCAATTGTCAGATAATGTAAGTCTGTATCAGGATATTTAATTTCACAATGTTTTAAACTTGCAAACATTTTATTGTAAATAAAATAAAAAATTACCTTTAACAAAGGCAAAATAGGAAGCCCAATGCAAACAGCTCTGAAATAAGAGGCCAATTAAAACATACTTAATATCATTAGAAGTAGATTTGCCGTAAAAATAAAACTAAGCTGGCCTGGTAATTCAGTTTTATAATCCCAGCACCCTGAGAGGCTGAGGCAAGAGGACTGCAAATCTTAGACCCAGTCTGGGCAATTCAGTGAACGAATGAGACCTCTTTCATGGGTTGAAGATGTAGCTCAATGTGAATGTCCTAGGTTCAATCACCAGACCTACCAAAATCAATCAATCAATCAATTTAGAAAAATCAGTATAAGTAATTTCTGTATATAATTTTGAAATTTTCAAAGTATTAAAATTATAGTTAACAGTCTATTAAACAGACTAATAATGTGAAGATAATATAGCATAAATTTTATATTTAAATTTCTAAATGTATAAAGGAAAAAGATTTGTTACCTAAAATCATTAATAACAAACATGGGACTTCAGGACAAAGATGAACATATAGCCCAATTACTAGCTTAATAATCACTTTCAAAAGACAGGTATAAGATTCTTTGCTCTTCCAAATGGAAAACAAGTCATTTCAATTCCTCATTTCTATTATTTGAAGGCAAAATGACTACTAATTATTTATGAATATGAATGAAATGAAACAGTCCTTAAAATATCAATAGTTAAGACAGCGAATTAAATATAAGGAAAATAAAACTGAAAGTTTTATAAGTATTTGTCAACTGTTAAGTTTATTCAACAGCAAACTAATGAAATATGCTTTTAGCAAAAAATGTATCTTTTGGACTTTAGTTATGTACCTCTCAAGATGGAGGGCAGGGAAACACCACACATACAAAAACCAAATAAGATTATCTTTCTAAATGTTTTCAGTAATTTAATTATATGTGGTTGACTTAAAAGGAAATAAGCAAGTACTTAGGTAAAAAGGGTTAATTCAAATATATTTAAAAGTACTTACTGAGATAACTTGCACATTTTCACATAGTAGGTGAGGATACCTACTATCTGCCAATCTCAGCAGCATGTAGTCTAGGTTGTTATAATGATACAAAAGATGCGACTAGTGCTACAATTAGACACTTCAGAAATGAGTATGTCAGTGACTAACAAAGTCTGTTTATACTGTATTGAAACTTGCTTATTAGTAGTATCTCTAAATATATATGGATAGCAAGGTTGGTATGGGTAAACATAAAAATTTTATTCAACAGAGAATGATTTCTGTAACTTTTAGGAAATTGAATTTAAGAATTTAAACACTCAAATTGCCCAAGAAGTAGGAAGTAAAAATCTTCTATACTTCAGTTAAGCTTCCATTCTGACTTCTAATTCACTGTACATCAAAGAAAATCAACTTGCCCTGACACAGAGGCCTATTCCCTTCAGTGATCAGGCAGGTGTCGAGGCCAGAAGGAGAGCCTATTTTCCACAGCCCTTTACCTTGTTTGATCACTGCTTACTTTTGATCTGACACTGCCCTCTCTCTCGTAATGACTTCCCCTTCATGGACCCTACCTCACATCTGTCAGAAAGAATAAAGGGCATCAAACTGAGACCTGACAACGCCTATGGGCCATGCGATGTGCTGCCAACAGAATGTTCCCCAGCTCCCACAATTTTCAATGCAGTCTCTTTTGTTCTGGTAGGTACAGAAATAGGACCAATGACAGCAGAAGGATTATGCGCCAATCGTGAAACCAAGCTTTCTTGAATGTGTACCTTTTATCTTTGCTTCTTCATCTTCTTAAATGCTGCAAACTTCATGGTGGTTACTATGAAATACATATTCAACAAGTGTGATAGAAAGTTTGTTTAAATCCTTTTCCAGAAGAAAATAAAAGGATAGAACATATTGAAATTCAATATAAAGCCTTAAGAAAAAAGTTTCAAACTACTGGTGTTAGATTAGCAAAGGCCAGCTGTCAAACAGCGTATTAGTACTAAATAAAACCACAGAAATATATGAAGACCACTACTTAGCAAATATTGCCATTCAGTGCCTAAAATGGAAAGATCCTCTAAAACAATGCACGTATTCAAAAGAGGCAACCATTTCAATTGTTAAAGTACATTCTCACAGTAATTTTGTGGGAGAGTAAGTCAGCACTGCAAATAAATTCCTCCAGTCTTATTTAAATAATATGAGTATATATAAACTTTTCTAGGGCATTATGGTTTTTATTGCTAGAAAATTCAACTAAAATATCTGGCAACATTATACTTGTAATTTTCCAACTATCCCTAAAACAATTTAATGAGTTCTTTAATAAATACCATCCCTTCCCACACAAATACATGCATGCACTCACACACAAAGTGACATATGCTAATTATCAAGCAAGAAATAAAGGAACTTATAAGAAGCAGGTCTAAACATCTTCTGAGATCATTTTCAAGGTTAAGATATTACTCCCTCAATTTTTTTCTTTAGAAATAGGATTTTATTTTCACTCTTCAAGATGAAGCTCAGAAGAACTGCATGACCAAAAGAAACATGCAAATTTAAAGCTAATTCAGAATTGTAGTGCTTAAAGATAGAATAATTAACTTTAGACAAGTACAATATAGAAGCTCAGTGGGAGAGGGCAAATATTAGGTGATTAAAATTGGCCTTAATAACTAGAAGAAGTTGGTGTCTACAACCACTAGAGAAAGGTATGTCTATGAGAAGAAAGTGAAGAAGGTCCCATGTCTAAAAAATTTAACCCACAACACTAGGATTTACTTTCTAACCTAAAAATATTGTAATACAAAGTACATAAAAAAATGGGGTGATGTTAAATAAGTTTTGACTAGGAAAAAGATAACTTTATATACTTAAATTAACTCTAAAAGAAAACCATATGGCTATACTAGAAACAGGTATGACTTCATGATGGAGAAAAATGCAACTTATTCCAGTGATAAACAATAGAGTTGGCAGAACGATATTTATCCAAGAAGTTTTTTTTTCTTTCACTCAAGTTTTCCAGCATCACTTAGATCTCCGAAAAATGAAGAGCCAAACTTCATTATTCTAACAAGATACCTATTTATGCCTGGGGAAGGAGGGAAATTTTTACCCCGTTCTTGACTCTATAAAACTACTGAAATATATTAAGTAGGAAAAGGCAATAATAAAAATTAAATTAAGAAACATAAAAGTCAAATTTTATACAAAATACTTGAAAACCACTTGTCAGTATAATTTCTACATAGTATATTACTCTTAAGTACTCAATATCAGTATTCTGAACTAACTTTAATGCCACCCTGCTTGGTGCATTTTGTGGATATCAAGCAATAAAGTAATGTATTAAATATTGTCTTTAATCTACCTCCTTAAACAGCAATGATAAAGGCAAACTCTTCTATGTAAACTCAAATGGAGAGGCAACTGATTAAACGTCATCTTTTCAAGAATCAGATAACAAAACTATGAATCATAGTTTGTTTCGGGAGATTCTTATTAGGGTTCTCTGAAAACCAGAGGAAAAATATATATTGGTAGAATACTGAAAACATACTCAATGACATAAAAGCCAACAATTGAAAACATGTGTTAACTATTGTAAATTATCTCTATTTCTAATTTCAAAATTTAAAGCTATGAGTTTCAGCATTCAGTTTTAATAAATCACTTCCTAAAGACTACTTAATTATTGTAAAGATAGACTTACTTGGTATGATATTGGATAGATATTTCCTTAAACTATCATTGTAGTGATTCTAATATAAACACTAACAAAGAATCACAACATCTCTACTATAAAATGAAACATTTCACCAATTCAGTTGTCAATAAAAACAGAATCTTAAGTCCTAAAATCTACATACTTCTGTATACCTGTTTAGAGCATAAACAATCACACTTAAGGTAAATGAAATGTACCTCATTTAAAAAGTGATTTTAAAAGACATTCTTTCTTGCTTCAAAAAGCATTTTTCTAAAACTAAAAAAAAGGAAAAAAAGAAAAATGAGCATGTAATAGTTCATTTAACTCAGTATTGTTTTAGAAAATTTATAACTAATGTATAAAAACTCATTTTTAAAAGTCCTGAAGTTACCCAGTCAAAAAGCTTAAACATACGTAATTATATACTACACAAAGGTTAAAAAATAGTCCCCATTTTTAAGAAAACAAATTGGGAGCCTAAATTTAAACTCTCACACCTACAACAAATAATCAACCAAAGATTCAGAACTGAGACAGTATGGCTAAGTATTAAACATGACAGACTTCTCAAACACTTGAGGAAAAAGCCATCAGCTGAACTTGAAGATAATGTATAAATATGGATACAAAATTATAGAAGAAAATTAGGGACAAGCAGTGAGAGTAATGACATAAGGAATAGCAAAGGGAGGAATGTTTGAAATGGCCCACTACACATTTCTGAAATGATGAAAATACTGTCTTGGGTAGTGAATTACTGAGTTTTAGAAATGAAAAATAAAAGCCAACCTTTGAAAACATCTTAGATCATAGTGAATTCAATTGAACATGTATTTTTGTCTTTCATAAAGTTTTCCTTTCAGTTATTCACTAATAATCTTCAAGCAATTTTAATTCATGGAATGCACAGTAGACTACTTAACGGAACTGCCAACAATTACTTATAATGAAGAATTTTAAATGACAGTATATTAACTAACGTGGGATAAATATAGATATGTGTATAAAATTGTGTCCCACAAGAACTTAAAATGTATGAAATAATACACTATCAAAATATCTTAAAATATTAGCCTAGTAAAATACATGGAAATACAGTATGATTCCTCATTGAGAGAATCTTCAGATTACAGTATAATCATCTCATACTATAAAATGAAAAGCTAGCAAAATATGATGTGAATATTATAATCACTAAGCATTCACATCAGCATTTAAACATTAATGAATATAAACATGATTTTGGATATTCCCAAAGATATTTAACAAAAACAAACTAAAATACGACACTAATCCCCCACCTATAGTTTAATTAGGATTGTGGTTCATAACTTCTTTCTTTTGGATACTAATTCCCAATATATTCATCTGTACATCCTATTTAAGTAAATGATAAACATTTAGATTTTACACTCAAATAAAAAATCACATTATAAAAAATCTGATAACCAGCACGACAAATGGAAGTAATCTGACTACTTCAATTGTCATACTTTAGAAATCAAAAGTATGGCATCCACTAAAGAAAAATATTACACTGATCTTTCCTGTAACCTAGACAGCTACACAAAATAAGATGCAACAGAAGAAAAAAATAAAAAAATTTAAAACTGTAAATATTAAACTTAACTTCTTAGCTATTAAAATTCTAAAAGTACAATCAAAAGAAAAGAATGCATTCCAGCATTTCATGATCACTCATTCTTCTACTGACCATCAAGTAACTTTATGTTCAGACCTTTAACAACAATTGGAAGAAAGAACCCAACATACCTAGTATGAAAAAAAAAAAAGTGTGCAAGACTAAAAGGAATAGGACTTACCAGAAAGATTTAGATTAAAAACACTAGTATAACTTTTGTCTAAAGAGAGGGTCTCCTGGTGAAAGCCTACGTTGCAGACAACTTTCCCTATAATCCATCTTTAATGTAACAACATAAAAGGATTTAAATAAAAAAAAGTATCCTACCTTCTGGAAGAAGACTTAGAAGTAGTTTATAAACTATGTTCCAAAAAGGTAAAATCTTGAATAAAAAAATTCTCCAAGTTTCCTTCCCTTGTGCTTAATTGCTAAAAGTGAATGAATTAAGTCTTAACCTAATACCCTAGTACCTCATTACTATAGCTAACAGAAAGCATTTGCCAAAAGTTCTCTTGAGATCTAAATAATACATCACTTGTTGACTGACAACCTAGAAAGGTAGGTGAGAAACATGTACTCATAAGTGGCAGCCTTACTGTACTCTGCATCCCACAGGCATCTACCCTTATAAAATTCTATTTGCTAAGCCTAATGATTTGACTCTTTATCTCAACTCCCTATCACCTACTGCAAGCACTTGAGCACAAATTCCAAAACAACACCTTCAAACTTACATCTTATAGATAATTCAATTTACTCAAATTTCTAAAACAAAAACTACATATAAAAGAAACAGATCTATCACCATATAATATAGATAAGTGGCAGGAATTCCAAGACTACAAATAATGCAATAGTTATTAAATTTAAAGCCAAAACAACTATTATAAAATTTGGTCAAGAAAAAGACGTGAAAAGGAAAAAGTATCACCTAAATACTATTTGGTGAGTCTAATTTTGACCACAATAAATATAGTATTCACACTGGGATATTTATATCAGTCTTTCTACATGTGGTTACTTTCTTCCTGATCTCCTCTTTGCAGGCCAGCTCCTATCATCAGTGATAAGTCCTTGGAACTTATGAACTCACTTTAATGATACTAAATTAACATCATTAGGTGAGCCAATTTATTGGATAAAGAAATTAAGGCATTCTAAAGTAAAGTTACTCAGATAGTATCCAAGTCATTGCCCACCCTCCACACAACACTGGCACACAAGAAACACTCACACACACGTTTATTGTTTTCCATGACTTTTAAGTGACTGAATAAAACTGAATAAAACCATCTATGTTCCAACTAAGATATTTATGAATTAAAAAATTAGAAAGACACCAGCAGATTAAAAAGATCTACCAAGGAATGTAAAATGAACAAAAATGTACTTGTTCTTAGACTGAAATTATTCTGTTTTTAGGTAAATTAGATCTTACAAATTCTACTACAATAAAATAAAACAAATTTTATTCATAGTAATAAAGTATAACTCATATACCTCTTAAAAGCATATAAATTATATTTTATTTAATCAGAACTACATGTTGTTTAGGATAATTGTTCCTCAAAATACTACTTGAGTCCATTAATGACTTGGGCTGAAATATATATAAATACAAAAATGATAAATTGTCAAAAAATTTTACTTACTGGAAAAGTTAAAAGCATCTTTATTTTTAAGCTTCTACTTGAATACACTTACGTCCATTATTTGTTTTTAAAAAAAAGTTTTCAAAATATTTAAAGAAATGTATTTTGAAAGCATGTTCAGTCCAGCAGTAATCCCATGTCACTAAACCAACATTTGCCAATGTCTATTTTATATCAGAATACACAGAAAGATTACTAGTATTCTTTGTGCTCAAATTTGATAATCCACTAGCAATAAACACTTCTAACCATTATTTCAATTAATACAAACAATATGGTATTGCTTAGTAAAAATCTAAAAATGTAATTACCTAACACCTTATAACTACACCTCTAGGTATACACCTAGAAATTCTTACAGATAATAATAGGAGACTAATATTAGATTTTATTGTAACACTACCTATAACGGCAAAGTACTAGATGTACTGTAAGTATCTTCACTAGGAAATAAACAGGAGATATTTACATATAAAACTAGCCAAAAGAATGAATTATTTGTTCACTACAGATAGAACTTAGAAACAAAACTAAAAATGCATAATGTAGACAGATACATACTTTGTGAAACCAAATACTTAATCATGTGACACCAGGTATAAGTTATATGTGACCGGAAGCTAAACACCATGTTATTCATGATAGTTCAGTTTTATGTTAACATATTTTAATATAACTTTAAAGCACCACCACAGTTGCCTCTGGAAGTAGACAAAGGGGTGACAGCAAATGCAAGACAACAAGGAGTTTGAAAGTCTATTTGCTTTATTAATTAATTTGCTTCATTAATTATTCAGCAGCAGCAGATGTAACAAAATGTTAACAATTTTGCGTGATACATGGCTTATTAAACTCTTGCAGTATTTTGTATTTTTCTTAATTTCTCAATGTTAAAAATTATAACTCAACAAACAATCTGATCACAGTTCACATTTACTGAAATGTCTTGCTATAATCCTCATTTTCTGGAGACTTCAAATTCCTTAGCATGACACTCCCGGAAATAATGTTAACAATCTGATCCCTACTTTTTTTTTTTTTTTTTTTTTTTTGCTGGCCATAAATAAACACTTCTCCCACAATCCAGTCTGTAAATTCAGCACTGGTGTAACACCTACCACTTATTAAATACTCCACATATTTTCTTAAGCTGTTTTTTTTTTTTTTTTTTTTTTTTTTTTTTTTTTTTTTTTTTTTTTTTTGAGACAGGGTCTTGCTCTGTAGTCAAGACTGGTCCTGAGCTCACTATGTAGCTCAGATTGGCCTGCAACTCAGGGCAATTCTCCTATCTTGGCCTCCCAAATGCTGGGATTACAAGTGTGTAACATCATGGCAGCTTCCCTTGCCTTCTTCAATCCTCTTTCCCATAACTGCAGTAATATTCCTACTAACCCCCAAAACTTGGCATGTACATTTTCTACATATTATTCAAGACTTAGTTCAAATTTCATCCATACTCATAGCATTTTCTGATCTTCCCATATTCAACAGAAGAATAAGAGCTCCTCTGTTGGTCACTATAACTTTTAATTTCTTACTACCTCTCACAATACGTGGCATACTGTAAGTCTCAAATGTAAACTGAGCAGAATAAGCATTTAAAACAAGTGTTAAGAGTTACAAGTGTAAAGTATTAAGAGTTAACAATTCATGAACCCATTAAAATGTCTATTAAATCTGCTGGAGAAAAAGAAAATGATACTAGAATCTAAATCGAAGTTTCACAAAATGTTAAACTCTATGTTTACAAAACAGACAGACTTCATATAAAGAGTACAATTTATCATTAATGTGCATTCTGTTCAAAGGATTAAGATCAACATTAGCCAAATATAGTGATGCATATCTGCAATTTCAAATAATCCAGAGGCTGTGATGGGATGATGTCAAATTCATGGCCAGCCAGGGCAATTTAGCAAGACCTTGTCTCAAAATGTCTCAAAATAAAACAGAAAGATTTAGGAATTGTACCTCAGTGATAAAGTGGCTAGCATGCACATAGCCCTTGATTCAATTCCCAATACTTAAAAAATCAGAAAAGATTAATAACAATATCTTGAAGATAGCTTTCTTCTGATATTTAGACCAATTTCCCCCAAAAAAATTTAATATACTTTCAATACACCAGCTTAAGGCCTTAATTTCTTCACATATGAAATGAAATAAGAACAGTTACATTGTTTAGAGGATTGAGAATTACTTTAAAAAGAACTGTGCTAAAATATTACTAAACAAAGTATAACTATTAAATATTTTGTAGTATAGTTAAATGATAGCAAACTCCTAAAATATAATTAACATGAATGTTTGTGTCTCCCAAAATTCATTTGCTGAAATCCTAACCCTCAAAATGATAGAATTCAGAGGAAGGTGGGTTTTATGAGTGATTATTAGATCATGGCCATGGAACCTTTTTTGAACAAAATTAGTGCTTTTATAAAATATGCTCTTCCACCATGCAAGGACACAGACACAAGGCATCTTATGATTCAGAAAGCAGACCTTTACCAAGCATCAAATCAGCTAGCACCCTTTGCTTAGGTAATCTAGCCTCTATAGCTTTAAGAGGTCAAAACAACACACAACAGAGGTATTTGTATACCCATGTTCAAACGTTGATCTTAGAAACTAGCATAGAGGTATATTCAAAAAAATCCTAAGATTCCAGTACTTTAAAACATCAGGCAGCATGCAAATGACAGAAATCTAACCGGCCTCATCATTTCACAAAAAATAAAAAGGCAGCCAAAGCTTCTGTGTCACACAGACAGGAGGAGAATCAGGGATAAGGAGAGAAAGTAAGCAGAGAGAAAATATTTATAAAGGCGTCCAAATCAACAATAACTATACAACTATTTTGGTTTGAACATTCATACGTTGGAAACTTAATTTTCAATGCAATGGGAAGAGGGATCTAATAAGAAACGATTGGGCCATTAAATCTCTGCTCTTAGTAATGGTTTGCTGTTACTATCTGAGAATGGGTTACTTATCCATCAAAGAGCGGATTTGTTACAGAAGCCCTTATTTTTACGTGCTTTTCCCCTCCCCACTACAACTCTTCCCTCCATTTCCTTTCCACCTTTTGCCATGGGATGACAGCACTGAAGCCTTCACCAGACGTTACCAGGCTCTTAAGACTTCAAAAATTCCAGAACCATAAGCCAAATTTGTTCTTTAAAAGTTGCCCAGAATAAAGTATCCTGTCACAGCAGCAGAAAAGGGACTATGTGAATGCCTTCAATACACACAACTTAAAAATACCTGTGTGGCAAGTACTACACAGAAATGATATAAAAGCTATCACTAGAAGGCAGATCCATACAATATGCTTGACCCTCACCATAGATGAATTCCTCAAAATGATTTGGAGTTTACACAAGTTTTACAGCAAATGCAAAATGAACCTATGTAGATATATAGCACTTGTCTCAGTCAAAAAAAAATAATTGACACAGAAATAGTTTCTTTTGAGAAAATTCTTACATGTAAGTCCTCAATTCTTTGTTTCATTGTAACTCACTTGAGTACTCATAATGTTAAACTATTGTCCTTATTCTCCAAGTGATAAAAACTTCTCCTTCTGACAATCACACAACTATCTCCCCTATTGTAAAGTTTATCCTACTTAAATTAGGAACACAAGTAAGAATGCTCAAATATCTTGCTACTTAGTAGTAAGTTCAAATTTGTCTTATTACATTCTAAATATAACTCGATGTTTCAAATGACTTAAAAAAGGAAGTTTTCCCTTAAGACCATCTAAAGGACAAAAATTCAAAAATGAGCATAACATTAGCAGAAACTGTATTAAGCATGCTATCTTTATAGCTGTATTAAGGACACAAAAGTCCTATTACCAAAATCTGTAAGGACAATGCTGCCATCTAAAGGCGAAGATATAATATGCAAAGATGTGTTGTAAGTCTACTGCCAATGAACAAAAACCAATCATCTTGCTATCTCAAGTCAGCAAGTTTCATACTTAGGAAAAAAAACCCATCATTTTATGATTATTTTAAACTATGCAATGTAGTTCTAATATCCTTTTTTGAGAAACAATAGGTAGAATTCTTTTGGTATCTTTTCAAGTACATAGTGTTCTAAATAACTCCACTATAGCGAATATAAAATATTGTTGCTAGGTGACTTCTCAAAAACATCAAAACTATTTAATATTAAAACTTGATAAATTATTCAAATGTTTATTTCAGGAAAAAAAAAATCCAAAGCAAATTTCCTATGGGAAGTTAGCTATCAATTACTTATATGCCCAAGAGATTTCAATTATTCTAAATTTTCCTTTCTAAGAAACTTAAAGGGAGAGAATTTTCTAGAATTTGCCTTTAAAATTTAGCAAAATTACTTCAATTTCACAAGGAAATTAAAATGTGTAATGAGTTACACTGAATCATGGATTAATTTCCTTAGAATTTCAGTATATGTGTTATTTTGAAAGTGCCATAATATTACAATAAAATATGAAAATAAAGGAGAACCTTCAAACAGTTGTCTTCTTTGATAAAAACACTTAGGTATAAACTTTTTGCTGTGCCAATAAAAAGTGTCTCCTGCTTACACAAGAAAACAAATAGCAAAATCAAATATTAGGAATAAAAAATTTTAAGTCGAGAGCTAAATTGGAATATAAAGTTGAAACCAATAATTTGCCATTAGTCTTGGCACCATAGAAACTATTAGGTTTTTTAAAATCATTTATGGATCAGAATATATATACTAAGCAATTTGAAAATATGTAAAATCATCCAGCTCAGGTGATTACATTTATACTAGACATAAAAAGGAATATTAGACCATTTTTTACTACTTATTTTCAGGAAAGAACCAGCCTATGTGTTTGGTAGCCTTCTGAGTGCTGGGATTACAGGTGTGCACCAATACACCCACCTTATATGGTGCTGGGGAATTTAACCCAGGGTCTTGAGCTTGCTAGGCAGGAACTTTAACCATTCAGCTATTCCTCCAGCCCTGTGTTTGTTTCATAAACATGTACTTTTAAGTCATAATGTACCAATTTTTCTAAAATTGTTTTAAAGCAGCAGTATCTCATCACAAGCACTGACCCATCAAAAAATCCTTTCCAAACGTAAGTTCATATATTGGATATATTTATTAAGTGTTTATAGAATTTTTATAACGTAATTCAAAGAAGCAAAAAGATCTCTATATATTTTAAATTTTCTTCAGAAATATGCTATATACTTTGGATTAGCCTACCCAGTTACACTATTTTTCAGTATTAAGACTTCCCACTACCACCACCCTGTTGACACCTTTTTCTGTTAATCTGTAAGCCAAATCTTCAAATCAAAAATAAATGGCCTTTAATATAATTTATCCATCAAAGAAATAAAACTCTGTTGCAGGATATGGATGAACTTTGAAAAAATATTAAAGAAACAAAGACACAGAAGGCCACATATTATGTCATTCCATCTAATTGAAATGTCAAAAATAGAAAAATTCATAGATTAGGAAGTAGATTAGCAGTTACAGGGTGCTAGAGAGGGGAAAAATAAAGTGATAGTTTACAGAGGGATTCTTTCTAGACATAATGAAAATGTTCTAAAAGATATTGGTGATATATGTACAATTTTTTTAAATTATGTACCTTGAAAGGGTAAATCATGTTACTCAAATCACAATAAAAAGAAACCGAATGGCTTTAAACATATTAAATAGATTATATGGTTTTGAATTATACATACATGAGCTCACAATATAAAATTCAGGTAACCATCAAGATCAGCACCAATTGAGTGAATCCCATTTTTACAACACTAAGGAAAAACTTATTATTTCACAAAGGTACACTTTTCTGGGCATTAAAATCTTAACTATCTAAAATTATTGTAATACCTTGGGAAAACCAGAAGAAACTATAATCACAGTCATACCTGGAACATAAAGTATGCATTTTTAAATATGCTTAAGGAGACTTTTGTAGAATTAACAAAGAGTCATATGGAATTTACAAAAAGATAAGACAGCACATGTTAATAAGGAATGTTTAGCAAGCAAGTATCTTATCTATTAGGTTATAGAATTAACTTAAAAATTCAATGTTTGAGGGGGGTTTTGTGGTTTCATTAATTAGTAGTTGCTTTTGAATTATCCCAAGAGAAAATGAAGAATATAAAATCAAAGTTTAAGGTACTCAAAGGCTAGAAATAAAGTGAATAGCAAGAACATTAAAAACAGGTACTTACTAATTTGTTCTCCTGCATGTATATTCTTTGCAATTTCAGACAGCCCTTAGCTATAACGATCATGCCTTCATCTGAGATCTTGTAACACTGGCCAAAATGAATATCTTTGAGTTCTCTGCATTTGGAGCCCAGCTGTAAACAAAAAGATTTGGCTGAATTCTCAGAAAATAACAAAGGCAACATATTTCTAGAGGAATTTTTAACATAATATTTGAAAATCATGAAGAATTAAAGACTTTTTATAAATTACTTTTAGACAAGATTGAGTATGAGCAATCTATAATTGGAAACAATACAATGCAAATCTTTTTACCTTTGAACTTATCTCCTTGCATCCTCTCCCTCAGACTAAACATCCACGAAGGGACCTAAATCTCTCAACTTTCAAATTCACATTTTTATGTATCAAGAAGCTTAACGGTGGAGGGCACAAGAGAACAGGGAGAATAACCTAAATCAGGTTAAAGGTTTATATTATGATGTATTCATAAAACTGAGTTTTATTCAGCCAATATATTTGGAATAAAATTAGACAAAGAAAAATGCTTTTAAACATAATCCAATTGTATAAAGAAGTGTATATTTAAGTGTACATCTACATATGGAAAAGATGCTGAACGTATACTAAGATGTTAACAGTGATTGTTTCTGACTAGTCACTTAGTGGGTTTTTTTTTTTTTCCTTCTGCCTATCAATCTCAACTTGAGTAAATATTTGTTGTATCTTTAGAAAATTTTACTAGCTCTATTTCAACTAAAGTGATGATACTAGGAGGATGTGTAACTTCAGTTATCTTCCACTGCAAGTGATATCCACAACCTATTCTATCCTAGGCTATACTGTCACCAACTATACATTCTTAAAGAAACAAACTACATAAAGACAGAAATGTGTCTTATTTCCTTAAAGAAAACATCCTTCATGTCTATTGTGTTATACTTACTTGATACTAAATATTTGTTGAATGACTGAAAATACTGAACAGGACCATCCATATAAAGAGGACTCTTTAAGATTTTACTCTCTCAGTGCTGGAGATTGAGCCCAGGATCTTATACAATCACTGAGGCAAGTGTACTAGCACTTACAGACATCTCTAGCCCTAGTGGCTTCTTTAAAATTGAAAAATGTAGGAAACCCTAATTGTAACCTCATATACCATTATATTTTAGTTAATTCTGGGTTTCTAAACTGGGCTCATGGAGAGAATTTAGGCTACCAGGATAGTTGGTAAGAAAAAAAGAACACATACTCAATTGTACACCATCTTCTAACTGAACTTCAGCCTTTCCTTCACACAATATAAACCAAATATCACAGTAGTTCAGCTATACTTCTGATTTTGTAAACAGAAATCAAAGATAATTTCATACACTGTTGCTTTTGTAGATATCTAGAAATATCATTTTCTCCATTAGTATTCATCATGCTCATTATATCAGCTGCCAGGTCTTATTTAATTCATTAAAAGAGGCACATATATTTCTAGAACAAATGTATTTTAACACATGACTTACATCTGAGAACTTACATCCAAAGCCAATGCTGGGAAAAGCAGAGAAGCAAACATGCTACAGAACTTCCAATAGGCTCATATATGCCTGGCAGAGATGGGAAACTGGGGGTAAAAATACCAGATTTTTGAATGTCTGCTTAAGGAATAGTGAAGCCCTCAGATCACCTCCCCATACTGCAAAGCCTGATCTTGCACTCATCACACAATGGATGAAGACTGGGTTTCTCAGGGAAGTTTTAAAGTGGGATACACCACACAAAGCCAAGAACAGAAGCATACTAATAAAAAATGTGGGGATTAGGGAAAAGCTCCTAAGAGTAAAGCTGAAGTAATTAAAACAAATCACTTCACTCAGTTTTCTAAGATGAATGGATATGAAGTTCCAAACTGAAAGAGTTCACCTACACGAGCACAAACAATAAACAGAGGCCTTTGTGATGCAAATCATCAAGAGAGTTCAGAGTATTTATAAAGATTATATAGACTTCCTGATAAAAATAGCTTTCATACAAAGGATTGAGATTTTAAAATACACTAAACATCTTAACACTAAAAGAAAGCAAAAGAACAATGCCATCAAATTCTGACAGACTTCTGCATTCAAGATTCAGGTCATGAATTAAGAGATTAGAATTAAAGGTACTTATGAGCATGCAAGTTATCTCCTATATACTTTTTATCAAGATGCAACTAAAATCTGTGCTTTACAAAATACAAAAATATACCAAGAGAAAGAAGGCAAGACATAGAAGAATAAGATCTAAGACAGCAGCAAGATGAAATAAATCTTAAGGATAATGTCAAAGTTAAAATATTACAATGACTACTGAGGCCACAGCAATGACATGGAAGAAGTTTTCCTTAAAGGCAAACTTGACTAACCATTGACATAGTAAATTAGATGAAAAAATAATGGAATACTGTTAGTGTTAAGAGAATAAAAATTAAGTATTTAAAGTTACTATCGCCAAAGAAAATAATATTGTACATATAAATGTAAGGTACATGATTTTTTAAATGTGAATAGAATTATGTGACAAAGTTGAGATGGTAAGGGATAGAGAAAGCATATAGGTCCACACAATTCTTGTCTTCCATAGCTAGAAATCAGCCTCCTAGCTAAACTAGATTAATTACAAAAATATAAGCTAACATAATAGGAAAAAAAAAAAACCTTAAACCTTTCCCCTCCTTGAGGAAATCCAATTAGTTTAATTCCTGGTCTCTCTACATTAGTATGTATTTAATAGAGAAGACATGTTCAGTTCATTTCCATACCTCCCCTTAGAAACAAACTGCCTACAGTGAATAAGCAATCTTCACCCCTTCTTTAATTGGAGCCACTCTGCTGGTTTAGCCTAGCCAATGACTAAGTCAGCTGGCCAACCACCAGAGTCAAGCTAACAAGCCTAGTTGGCTCCAGGAGTAAGCAACACTCTCCATCTTAGAATTCCTGAATAACGTGGTTGGTATTTCTTGGTCTTACTTACCAGTTTGATCACATCCTGAACACTGAAGGGCAGAACCCTGGAGGACTCAACATTTAGTATATCATCTATGCACGCTAAGAGATACAACAATAGAAGAAATTTACAAGGAGTAACTGTGGGTTTTGGTGGAGTCTGAGATACCACTTTGTGTGCATAAACTGGTCACCTCTCGTTAAGACATGTAAATCACACTGCTAGGGAGAGGGGTAAAGATGTAAGATAATTATATGGCATGCTGACATTAAGTGGTTTTGATGGCACCAACTATAAGAAAAGATCTTTTATATTGAGAAGAGTCATATTAGTAGCCACACAAAGAAAAAGACCATGTGGAAAAACACAGCACCATCACCAGCATGCCATGCCTCCAATTAAAGTCTCTTTAAAGTCCACACAAGCTGGTGAGTGCCTCAAGAGATAAGCTATCACCACTCACTACTATTAAGTGTAAATGTCACTTAACCTTACTGCAGAAACTGGTATGCTACTTTAAACAGTATCACTGGACAAAATTTGTAAGTCCTATCTGTAGAAATCATCATAATCACATCAGTAAGCAACCTAAATTCCAGACTAGCCGGGCACCATAAAATAAGTTATTATGCACAAGGTATTCCCCAATTTCACTGATGTAAACACTTGTAAACAACTGTTTATGACCCACAGAACAGCATTTCAAGAACAACAATCAGCCCCTATGCTGATATGGTGGTGAACACCTTTAATCCCAGCACTCTGAGAGGCCAAGGCAGGAGGATTCTATAAGGAATCCATGAAGTAGCTGACCAACTCGAACTCAGAATTCAGAATTCTCCTTTCTCAAAAAGAAAAAGAAAGAAAGAAAGAAAGAAAGAAAGAAAAGTTCCTGGAGAAAGTCAAGGTGTAGCCTGGCACAGGCACACAAGTCCCTAGGTTTCAATCCCTTGTACTGAAAAAACAAACAACAAACAAAAATACATCTTTTAGTTGCCCTGAACTTAATACTCCTTGCTCTATGGCTAGAAATCATGGAAATGGCACACAAGCAACAAGCTGTCTACACAAAGAATACTCTACTCAGAAAGAGAGATAGAGATAGATGCTGAAGTTCTGATGGAGTCACTAGGAGAGATCTTGACAAAAGCTCTAGCCTCCAGCTAATATACCAAAAAGTTGGTACATTGGGAATAAAATATCATTCTGTAACACCTACTCTAAATCAACAAAGTTAGAGAGATTCAGAAACACACTGGGATCTCCACAGACTTACTATAAGGTATAAAACTGAGGTTAAAAAAAAAAAAAAAAGATAAGGCTGATACTCCAGTAAAAGCAACAGCTATTTAAGAAATAAGTTTCTGTTTTCTAGTCTGGCATATTAGGAATTACCATGTTCTAAAAAATTAACCTGCTGAACAAAACAAAAAATCAGCAATTCTTCTTACTCATCACAGAATTGAAGACCCAGAGCAAACCACTGCCTCCAGGCTAGAAAAACAAAATGCAAATACAGAGAATCAAAACTCAGCAGAAGAGAGAACCACGAGTGAGGGAGGGAACAGGAGACCTAGAACTGCAGTCTGACAAAGAGTGAGGAGCTCAGTGTGGACAAGTTTGAGAGACACAAACTCCAAGGACATCCTGTTTCAGGAAAGTCCTTACACTTCTGCAAATTTAATTTTATCAGTTCCTCACAAAGAATACTTGTTTTCTGGTGATGGCAGTAGATGGAGGAAAAGTGAGATCCACTTTACAAGTAAAAAACAAGACACATTAAAAGGTAAAAAATGCAAATTTAAAGAGAATGAAAGAATATCGGAAACAAAGTTACATGTGTCAGGAACATTGGAATTCTCAGATCAAGTTTTTTTTTTTTTCAAATTATGAATAAAGTACTAAGGCATTTAGTGGAAAAGTAACCAACAAGCTAGAGCAAATGAATAGTACAATGACAGAAAAAAGAAAATTCTAAGGAAAATGTTTAAATATTAGAAATAAGAAATCATAACAAAAGAGAATTTTGGTAGCTTATTAATGTACTTCATGAGGCTGAATAGAGTCTGAAAGCTTTACAATATTACAACAGAAATTCCAAAAATAAAAAGTAAAGAAACAGATTGAAAAGAAAGAATAATAGTCAAGTGCCATTGGTCAACTACAAAACATACATGAATTAAAAGGGAATACCAAAAGAAAAAGAAAGGAACGTAGCAGTATTTGAAGCATTCATGACTAAGATTTTCTCCAAATTAATATCAAACACTAACACAAAGAACCAAGGAATACAGACAACATCATACAGAACTTTCAAACACACAATCGAAAATCAAATAAAAATACTGAAATAAGCCATATGTAAAAATACTATGTCAATTAAAAAAAGGAAGAATAAGCATTACATGTGATTTCTCAAAAATTATGTACAAGGAGTAAAATATATAAAGTTTTGAATGGAAAAAAAAATACCAAGTTAGAATTCTTTAGCCGGTGAGATACTTTCTTAACAAAACCTGTTGGAATCTGTTGCTAGTAATCTTGTTTTATAATAATGGAAGCAGTTTTTCAGAAATAATAAAAAATATAGATCAGAAATGTGGACCTAAACAGACAGCAATAGAGAAGAAATAATAAAAGTAAAATATAAATTGGTCTTATTTTAAATTGGGAAGGAATCTTAAATGCATAGTACTAAGTGAAAGAATACAATCTGGGAAGGTTATTTATTGAATAATCCCAGCTGAAATCAGAGCTCTATGAGAAAAGTTAAAACTAGGAAGAAAAAATCATTATTTACCAGGAGTTAAGAAGAGAGAGCAGAATAAACAGGCAGACCGTGAAGATTTTTAGGGCACTGAACACATTCTGTGTGATAGCAAAATGGTAGATACAAGTCACTACATAGCTGCTGAAACCCACAGAATGTACTACACCACCAATGACCCTAACACAAGGTTTGTGAGAATGATGTGTCAATAAATGGACATCAGCTGTAGTAAATAAACCACCTGTGGGTGATGGTGATAATGAGGGAGGCCATGCATGTGTGGGCCAGGGAATATGCAGAAAATCCCTGTGCCCTCCTCTCAATCTTGCCATGAATCTAAAACTACTTATAAAATAAGTGTTTTTAAAAAACTATAAAGTTTGGACAGCAAATGAAATTTTAAAATTTTAAATTACTTTCAAAATGATGTGAGCAGGCAGTAAAACTTACCAGTAATAAAGAATTGTAAATTAAGAGAAAATTCAAGTACTTAATTTTTCAGAAATATAAAGAACTAAAAATTAGAATTAACCTAAAAAAACTGGGAACACCTATAACTTTTTTTCAAACAAAAAATTATCAAGAATAAATTATTATAATTATAAAGGAAAATAATATTCCAAAGACACAGTAGCCCTCAGCATATATGAACCTAACAATGATATATCAGCATACGTAAACCGCAAGAAAAATGATTTCACTATCATAGCTGGAGATTTTAATATCCAACAAAAAGATCCATCAGGCAAAAAACAGGATGTCCCACCACCCGTATGGTGCTTAACTGGATATAACAGACATCTATCAATACACTATCTCATTTAATAGAATCAGAATATGCATCCTTCTCACCTGGAACATTCACATTACACTCAGGGGCACAAAGCATACTTAACAAATTTCAAAGAACAGAAAATGTGCAATATCTGTTCTCTGACCACAGTGGAATTAAACTAGAAGTCAGTAACAGAAAGATCACTGAAATACTCTAAAATAATTCAAATGAGATTAGACAAAGAGTGAATTTTTCTCCCTAGCCTCGGGAAATCTATGATATATCTCACCATAAAGCCTTACACAAAGAAGCTAGTTATTTTTTTTTCTTTTGTCTTATAATGGTCTTTAATAGGTGTATACTGAATTTTCTCTTTGACTGGTTTGTTAATTAGGTGAAACAGATATGTAAGTACCTGCAACAGCCCCGTAAATAGCTTGCAGATAAGTCAGAATGGACAATACGGTAATGTGCAAATAAGTTTTACTCTATTTCCTCTGGCACAGGAGTCCTGGGGATCATATAATGGAAGCGGGCTACTAATTTCATAACTCTTCCCAAGCTGGGAAGAGAGTAGGGCATAGGAAAGCAAGAAAAGTCACAACGCATTACTTGTCCCTTCAGTTGTCTTTTCTTGACTCAACTTTCCCTTTATTGCTATAAACCTCTGACTGTCCTTCCAGAGCTTTAGCAAAAACTGCATCTGAAGTTCTGGTTTACTTCTCTATGGAGCGAAAGAGTTCTGGAGCCTCCTACTTACACATTTTCATGATATAACTCTAAATCCTTACTTTAAAGATTTAAATACTCACAGCCAGACTGAAATTTACTAATGTAACATTTATCATTTGTGTAGCTTTTGATACAGAAAATACCTACAGTGATTCATTTCAAGGAATTTTTACTGAGCTTTATGAAACAGACTGAAAATCCTATTTAACGATAACAAATACAATTTTTTGAATTAACACTTTTTTGACTTCTAATATTTTCTGCTGCCAAATGCTGTATGATTAAAACAACAGAAAAACTCCAACAGTCTATAATTTTAATTAAATAGTTCTTCATATATACATTCCAGGTACATGACAGAAATATGATTTATTAGAAAACTGTTCCACTAGTAAAATTATTTTGTAAGACTTTTATTAAAAATACCAATACTTCAACATACTATTTCACAAAAGAAGATAGTCTTTGGTCCGAAAGCCTAACCTACAAATGCTTCATGTAAGTATTGAAGAAACATTGTTGAGCAAAATCCAATACTCAAAAATCTTAGATTCTAGATACACTGAAATTACAAATTGAAATGATGCATTAAGTAGTTTTTATAATTTAACAGAATTCAAAATCATATTTTCTAAAGGCAAAGTATGTCTTTTTTCCATTTGCTAAAGTCAATCAGAATTATAGCATTTATGAAGGAAATATGTTTGAAATACATTATCAGTAAAACACATATACATGATTCTAAAACATCTGTCATTTTTATTGACAGAAAAAGAAAAAGGATTCATAGAATCAACAATACAGGCAACTGCTAAGTCACTGAGCTGAGAAAAAAAATAATCCCAGAAAAATTCATTGATTATGAATAACTGTCCAAGGCTAGTGCAATCTTATTGTATCTTTGAGCTGTTAGGTTAGGGTTACTAGGAACATAGTAACTCTACAGCAAGGTTTCTCAAAAATCACAGACATAAAATCAATTGAGTAAACCAAAGCCAACATCTACTTAATGTAGTGACATAGAAAATATAAATATATCAATGCATACTGCCCATAAGTACATATACTGCCTCATCAACTTTATTTCTATTTTATGTATGTATAAAAGACAGTCTCCTTCTACTATATCTATTATTCTATCAGAAAACCCTAAAGTAAAGACACATCCTCCAATAGCAGTTTTAAGCAAAGGACAATATTACTGTCTATACTTCAATGGCTTTCCAACATAATCACAGAAGAAAAAGCTTGATGGGTAGAGATATATATTATTTTAGTACTTCTATCAGAATATTACCTCACATAGAGCCAATCCATAATTCAGAAACCATAAAAATTGGAAGCAAACATCTAAATAAGTTAACAATCCCAAAGTAGCACATATTATGGGAAGAATTTCTACAGTTTCAAAGTTGTAAAATATACAATATTTAAAAGGTACACTAAGCTTCACTCTAAAGAATTTTCTTATTCAACCATAACTATGCTTTTATTCTTTTTCACAAATATCCTCAGAAGTATGCTAAACTGGAACTGATTTGTGTACAAAGATTTAAATATATAATACAATTAATTCATTTTTAATAAATAGACCCTTTGAAAATGTTTCATTGTGAAATATAGATTGCTGAAAATTTTCTGTCAAAGTAAACTCAGATAACATCCATAAAAATACATTTCTTTATGAAATATTAATTTAAATACATTTTTAAACTTCTTAAATATTTTCCTGGCCAATCACCCTGAACGTAGCAGAACAGACCACGAAAAAGATCAAAACTATAACTGTACAATTTGCCTTTATAATGAAACAGGCTCGACACATTCAGTCACTATTTAAGATAGAACTAGGATTAAACCCCAAATTTCTTCTTAGAATGTGTTTTCAAGTAATTCATATGTAATATTTAAACTTAAGGAACTTCACTTGTTTAGTGATGAGTCTGCTCTGACCAAAGATTTAAATACTATTTCCAAATCAAAAGAAGTGTATCAAAATGAACACATGGGTAAACCTACTTCAATACAAGTGTTGGGCTAGTTACAGGTAAGTACCACTTTTGTTCATTTTGCACTCTTGGAATATAGCTTCCACTTTATCACTTAAAACACTCAGATATTTTAAAGCATGTAAGTATGCCATGTAGTAACATAAAAGGGAAGCTTAAAGTTATTTTTTAAAGCCCTATGCTGACTCAAATTGCACAGATTATGGCAATTTGTATTGCAAAATTTAAGTTTAAAAGAAGCGTACAGTAATAAGTCACAGAAGTTCATGTGTCCACTAGAAAACACAACAAAGTTTACTCGCTGCAACTATGATACTCTGGATGACTAACCTAAACAAATATTTACTGGTGCATGTAAAAAATAATCATTTTAGCCTGTAACTATTTTTTTAAGAGAGAGAAAGGATACTGTTCTGTAGTCCAGGCTGGTTCTGAGCTCCCTATGTAGCCCCGGCTAGCCTACAACACAGAGCAATCCACCTGCCTCAACCTCCTGAGTGCTAAGATTACAGGTATGCATCACTATGCCTGGCTCACATGGTGCTGGCAAATCAAACTCAGTGCTTTGTGCTGCTAGGTAAGCACTCTAACCTCTTAACTATGCTCCCAGCTCCTAAACATTATTTGTAATATAACAACTTTTTAAAAGTGTTGCTCCAAGAAAACTCGTGTAATTAAAGAATAAAATCATTCTACAAGTGCTAAAATTTACCTGTTTGAGTCCTTCATCAGTAAGTTTGTCCTGGTTGCCTACATGGACTTTCTGAAGTAAAGGACAGTGAGAGGCAACCGCAATGATAGAGGTGTCAGAAAGCTGTTTACACCTGTAGGCTGTATACCTAAGGAGTCCAGGACACTTAAAAGCTAGAACACAAACGCCAGTATCAGACATACTGCGACAATCAGAAATGTTGATTTCAATTATATTCTGACTTCTTGATGCAATTTTTTCCAATAACTCATCAGTGACCTACGAGAAAAAAAAGGCAATAAATTTAAACTATTTCTAAAGATAGAAGTTTACTTTATTAAATTTTCCCCAATAATAATAATTAGATCATAACATAAATACACAATCACAGAAAAATCTTCGTAACACTAAGCACACATAACAGGAACAGCAGTAACAGAAAAAGTACATTTGCTCTTTGTTTCCAGTTGCTGACAGTTTCCTAAAACTCAAGAGAATTTCTTGAGAGTATTTTTTGTTACTTAAAACAAGATCCAATGACCACACCTGAGTTTGTGATAATAAGGTGATGCAGCCTATATCAACAAGTCAGATAGCAATCAGCGCTGGCAAGGCTGTGGGGAAAAAGGAACTCTCCTGCACTGCTGGTGGGAATGTAAATTCGTACAACCACTCTGGAAAGCAGTATAGAGAGCTCTCAAAAGACTAGAAATAAATATCCCCTTCGATCCAGCGACACCCCTCCTAGGAATATATCCAAAAGAGGCCAAAACAACACAAAACAGAGACACATGTATACCCATGTTCATAGCAACACAACTAACAATAGCTAAAATATGGAAGTCACCAAAATACCCATCAACAGACCAGTGGATACACAAATTGTGGTATTTAGACACAATGGAATACTATGCATCAATAAAACCCAACAGCATGGAGGTTTCTACAGACAAATGGAAGAAGCTTGAGAACAACATGCTTAGTGAAGTGAGTCAGAAGCAGAAGGTGAAACATCGAATGGTCTCTCTGATATGAGAGTCCTAGATCACCACTCTTATGGAACTTAAACGAAAAACAAAGTGAAACGGGGGTAGGGTGGGGGAGGAGGGAGGGAAGAGAGGGTAGGGGGAGGGATAGAAAGAGAGTGGGAAAGCCCTTGTCACCTTGACAAGATACATATGTGCACAAAATGCTCAACTTCAATGTAAACCTTAAATTTTGCACGTATACGTATCAATAAAATGGAAAAAAAAATAAGGTGATGCAGAATCCAGCTCCTAATGATTCAGGATAGGTGCTAGCTACAATAATGACTAAACAGGTGACTAGAAAGTACTGTCCTCCAGGGCATGCTGGATGGTCAAATTAAAGAAACTCATCAAAAGAAGATTCAAAGAGCCTATACCTCGATCAACACATCAAAAGTACCAAGGGGGTGGCACACCCCATACCTTGCCCTGTGTTTATTTTTCTTTTGGCTAATCCTGAATTTGTACCGTTTGTAATAAAGCAGTAAGTGTAAGTATTTTCCTGTGTTCGACAAATATTTATTTAATATGGAAACAAATGTTTGTTTGATATGGTCACCTATGGAAACCGAGAATGTGACTAGAAGAACAGTTGAATTTACAGTCATTTGATCAGAAGTACAGACTGCACCAGACATTTGCAACTGACATCTGAAGTATGGACATTCTTGTAGGACCCTTAAAGTGTGAGGAATGTGATGACTCAGGAACAGAGTCAGAGTTGGAGAGAATTGCTGAATACCCTGGTATTCAATTGCTGAAGAACTGGTCGGTAGCATAGGAGAAAATTTACACATTTGGTGTCAGAAATGGTGTGAGAAAATACCAAGGAAAAATACATGTATATATTTTCATTAAAAGCCTAAAACTCTACCCTTTGGGGAACCTTACGTTAATTAAACCTTAAAGTTCAACAAAAATTTAACCAGAGTAAACTGTGTTTATTGTATTTCAAAACATCAGAAACTCTATGGGAAAATCCATATTTGAAAATTTTATTCAGAACATAATTAACCTTAAAGTTTACCTGGTAACAAATTGACACAGTCATTTAATTTTTTTAAAAAGGGGAGGAGCTGGAGGACTGGAACAGTGAATAAAGCACTTGCCTTACAAACACAAGGCCCTGAGTTAGATTCCCTAGCACCACATAAAGCTGGGTGTGGTGACACACACCTGTAATCCCAGCACTCAGGAGCCTAAGGCCGGCAAACTATCCCTAGTCCAAACCCAGCATGGGCTACACAGTGAGTCCAGGACCAGCCTGGGCTACTGGACGAGACCTTGTCTCAAAAAATCAAACAAATAAGTAGATAAATATTTTTTTTAAGTCAGCCTCTATATATTCATTGATCAAACATTGTATTTCAAAAGAAAACAGGGTTAATGTTATTTAAGTCCTTTGGGTAAAGATAACAGAAAGGGGGAAAATCTGGAGAGTTAAGTAGCACTAGGAGTAAGAAACAAAACAGAAAATCATCCTCATTTATGCTCCCTGAAAACAGTGTAATTGCTAACAGTTCCCTAAAAAGCTAAAACTCTAGTACCTCTACTGTCATTTTTTTATTTTTTTTTTTATATCCAGACCTTACTAACAGCAGAGAAAAGCTATTTTTGGTGCGAGTTCACAGTAAATACCTCAGACATACAAAACCAATGAAGAGCCGTGGCACCACCTCTCAGTCACCTTCCCGCCACTCTATCACTATTTTCCTTCAACACAAATTTCATAAACCCAGTCAATAAGTAATTCTATAGCTGTCTTAGCTCTTTATCAATGAGGGAAAACAAAACCTAAGTAACACACTTAAATACTCTTAAACGTGTTTTATTTGTTTAAAATGTATGTGTCACTCACAGCTACCAGTTTAGTGCTGACTTATACCAACTCACAAGAGCCAATAATGTGCACTTCTTTCCAAATCTACATTCAAGGGAATCATATATACAGCTAGAAGTAAGTCACGGTAGGATTATTTATATCATAAAAAATGTGAAACACTACAAATCAGAACTAATTTTTGGCAACTGGCATTACATACTGATCAGCACACCATTAGCAGCAGTACACAAATGATTTAGAGCAGATATATCACTCCAATAAAATCTTACTCTGCTTGCATATTTTCACATATTCCTAAAGCCTATCCAATTTTGAAGTATGAGCCAAAAAAGTTCAACAGACTGCAAGAAGCACTGTATGTTCTAGATGTCTATCAACAAATTAATAGAATATGATCCAGCCATAAAAAATTGAATTCAACCATCTGCAGGAAAATGAGTGAAACCTGAAACCATAAAGTGAGACAAATCAGGTAAAAAAGATAAATACACATAGTTTTTCTCGTATGAGAAACCTAAAATATAAATAAATAAAACGGAAAAATTAAGGTGAGATGGTATGAAACAAAAAGGCAGACTTTTTGGAGAAAAGGATATCAGGAGAGGGTGAGGAAGGGAAGCAAAGGAATCAGACATGACCAAGAAATGTTACATACATACACCAATTCTCCAAAAGAACCATAGCTATGATGTATCACAAACATACCCTAATTTTTTAAAAAGATAAAGACACTGTATGTTCCATCTTTTTTCCTGATTTATGCAATTACATACAGTGAGCAGCTATACAATGAATAAGATTATAAAATCTGTCAAAATTTTTCTAAAAAATTGGCCCATTTTACTTTCATTTCTTCACCCATGAAACATTAACATAATAGTGTCATTTCATAGCACTGTTCAAAGGATCAACTGAATTATTACATAAAAAGCCTTCAAACAGCAAACAGCCCAGGGGCAGTGTTCTATAAATGTCTGCCACTGATTTCTAATATTAAACTAATAAAAACTCTCCCCCCAAAAAGAATGTTTACTAATCTTAAAAAGGCAGTGGAAAAGGAGAGAAGAAATGTCTAAGATAAAGATTAAAACACAACCCAAAATTATCGATCTACACTAAAAACCATTACATTCTCCTTATGTCCAATTTTTTAAAATTATAGCCATTTTGAACTATCTTAAAACAATCTAAGAGATTTTGAAAAGGAATAAAGATTCTTTTAATTGAGGTAAAATTGAGTCATACTTAAAAGATTCCATACCTGCTGACGACTACTAAGATCCAGCTGCTTCCAAAACTGAAAATCTAAACAAAGGTCACGCCAGTACTTGCAAACCAATGATGCAGAAAGGCAACGTTCATCCAGAGACAAGTTAGAAAATATCTGTAAATAAAAAATGAAGCATATAAGTGCTAAACATTTTCAAGGCACAGAAAAAAACTCCTTTATTAGAAAAATTAATTATTTAAGACAGAAACTCATTGTGAATACAAATGGCCACTACTGAAAAATTCATTCTTACAAATTACCCTAAACAAGAAGTTTGGTCCAGAAGCTAAAAACATGGACTGATGTCATCTTTTGTTTAAGGAGAGGAGGGGAAGAGAACAAAAGGATGCTATTATGTATATGTATCTATATTTTTTTTCAAAGATTGGAATAATCCACAAAGTAATAAAAATTGGTTATCTTTAGGGAGAGGCAAACAGACTAGCAAAAGGACAATGATAAAAAGGAGATTATTCTAAACTGTTTGAGTTTAACCTTGGAGTCATGTGACTTTTTTATACCTGACTTACTGAAAAAAATAGAAGCCATAAGGAAGTCCTTTACCTTTATGATATATGTGTTTCCAGAAAAATATAATCCTAACCTAATCCCAAGGAAAACACATATAAAATGTGGGACATTTTTACAAACTATGAGATCATGAAAAACAAGAAAATATTAAGAAACTATCACAGTCCAGAGGAAGTGAAGGCTGAGGGCTAATGTGGTGGTAATCCTACATTAGAACCTGGGACAAAAATTAATGTCAATGGAAAAACTAGAAAAATCTAAATGAAGACTAGTGTTCCTTAATAGTAATGTGGCAAGGCTCATTTCATAGTCCTAGGAAACATACCACATTAATGATATACAATAATAAAATTAAGAGAAGCAAACCAGGTAAACCATATGAAGAAACTTTGTGAACTACTTAGGCACTATTTTGATAAACATAAAATTATTTTATGTTATTTATTCTAAATACCTTTTTAAATATATACAATATAATATGAAATTATTCTAAGTAAAAATGATGTTTAAAACAATTTAAGAAGTTCCATCATAAGGACTAAGGCCAAAGTTGAAAAAATTAAAAGTGAGTATAAAATAGACACCAGATGACTTAAAGAAAAGTATTTTTCACTTTTAAGGCTGTGATTGTATTGTGGTTATCTGTATACAGTGATATTACTTTTAAAGACTTATTATCTGTTTTAGATACCTCAGTGTTTATATCTTAATTAACTTCTAGACTATGGTTTTCAAGTCTTTGTTGAAAAAAAAGTAACAAAGATAAAGTAAGAATAGCAGAATTTTAAATTAAAACTAGGTAATGCGTACCTGCAGGGTTTGCTATACTATTTTTTGCCTTGGTGCACATATGGGAACTCCCACAGTAGTATGTGAAAATTCCAAAGAGAACACAAATTTCAACATAGATTGACTTAACTTAGTTATGAATCATGATTTTATCATTTATTATTTATGGAACCTCTGTCAAATCACCTACCTCTCTCAAGTTCAATTTCTTTACCTTTAAATTGGGAATAATAGAGCATCTACCTAACAAGACTATTGTGAAAATTAAATTATAAAGTTTATGAGTACTATCTGCAACTGAGTAGAATTAGAATATAAACAATTTCTATCATAACTGTAGTCTGAAATAACTAACCTCTATACAACCAAAAGTTGTAGGCATCTAATTCAAAATATCTATTATGTTTAAATCCCAAATCTGGAAAAACTGTCAGTTGCCTTATCTTCCAAAGTCTGTTTCCACCTTCCCCCGACCCTGCCCCATAGATTCTAGTGAAATGTGTGAATCATGGATGAAAATCACTTAATGTACCTGCAACAGCAGCAACACACAAGAAGCCTACTGCAACCTCTCGCTTGTACTCCTTACAACTAAAACCCCTAAACAACACACCAGAAGGACTCTAGAAAGTTAATAATAGGGGAACTAGGGAGCAGAAGCAAAAAGCTGAGGAATGACAAAAATGGAATGAGTGTTCTGCATTTGCCTGGGGTTTGATCTGTTTCATTTTATCCCCTTACTTGAAACTGAGAATTGGCCCCATGCAGAACTGCACTGCAGGCCACATATTTGGACCAGCAAAAATGGACCATTTCAAGACCAGGATATAGCAAGGGTCCTCAATTTTTTTTATGTCCCTTTTCTCTTTTCTAGCTACTAGAAATTCTGCCCCAATAGCCAAGCTATAATTTGACAGCTGTGCAAGTAAACTCATACTTCCAGCCAAAGAACTAGGAAGAGCTCTCTGGTCAAAGTATATGCAAGGACTCTTCAGTATTTTCTTACTGCTTCACCATGAAATCAGCCCCAGGTATACATAGCAAGCAACATGGTTTACCCTACTACATAACAACTGAGGTGGTTGTATCTCACACAGAAATTCCATCTTTCTAGCCAACAAACAAGATAAAAGTTTTATTCACAGATAGCCCTGCACACTTCTTTTTTTGTGTCTGTGTGTCAACAAAATGTTATTTACAAAACCTAGCATCAGGCTTGCTTTGCCAGAAGCCAGTTAGTGACCTCTGCTTTATATAGCCTTGAAGGTATAAATTCCTTCTTATCACCATTTTAGCTTCATAAATGTTCTTATGTATTATTTCTCATTTCCATTTAGTTCAAAGTATTTTCTCTAACTTTCCCTGTAATATCTTCCTTGCTGATTAAATTATTTAGAAGCATTGAGGACACAAGTGAAAATTACAGAAGAGGGAATCTCAAATCTGCTATTTCACAAAAACAGAGAATAAACTGACAAAATCTGCCAAGATCAACTGCTTGTAACTTTAAAAATCAACAGAAGGTTAGCAACAATTAGAAAATATCAAGACTAAGCAACTGAGTTTCAACATGTAAAGAAATCACTGTTTACAAACTCTGTCTACTGAACTACAAAACTAAAAGAGCACTTACATAACTATAAATCTCTACTGAAATACAAAGCCAACTAGAGATTTGTAATTGCCATGTATAAGAAACACACTTTACAAAACTAGTTTAGAAAAGTGAAAAACAAACAACAGCAACAATAAATATTACGGTCAGGGTGAGATTATATGATTTCCTGAACTGCTATAATATTCACACTGTCAAGACAAAAATATGTAATTTAATATACAATAATATATATATATATATATAACATGTTTACATGAGAGACAATACAAAGAACAGGAAATCACAGCCCATACAACAAAACAACCTTAGGAGAAAAATCTCATGAATAAGCCCAGCTACTGAACTTACTAGACAAATGCACTAAATAAAACAATTAAGATATGTTCAGATAAAGGATACCACAAACAAAAAGTTAACAAGGAATGGGAATAAGTAAAGCTCAATGGTACACTGCTTGCCCAGTAGGCATGGATTTAATCCCCAACACTGCAAAGTGGAAAACAAGAAAAAAAAAAATGATAACCAAACAGAGACACAGAAATGTTCCATCAAATAGTAGGAATAAAAAATGAAAATTATGAGCACAAACCAAATGAACATTTTGGTTGAATCATACCATAAAGTGAAAAAATACATTACAGGGATTCACTGTAAGATCAGAACAGGTGTGCATGTTATATAAGTGAGCCAAAGATGGCCTATGGGCTGAATCCCCTACATTATTTCTTCACTACATATGGAGGCTCATTCTCTCCAAAACCCACTCATGCCAAATTCAAATTTTTACACACTCGATTATCTTCAAAGTAACCCTGAAAAGCAAAAAATCAGTCATATACAACCAGCCTACTTGGCATACCCTGTATACCCACACCTGACAGTTCGTACCTACTGGCAACATAAGATCTTATGAGAAGAAATGATCTCACTGGTGATAGCTTTTAAGAATGAATACCAATACTTCTTAATGACTTCTAAAAATTAGAGGATGACTAAACACTTCTTAATTCAGTCCATGAGGCCAGTATTGTCCAGGTAACAAAACCACCATAAAAATAAATACATAAATAAAATAAACCCACATATCAAAGTCCTTTAAGACTACTGATGCAAAAATCTTCAACAATATAACTACTAGTAAACTAAATCCAGCAATGCAGCAAAAGGATAATAGCACAGCCAAGTCTGACTTGTCCCAGAAATGCAAGGGTAGTCCAAGATGAAATTCATGTAATACATAACAAAATGAACACTTAAAAATGCCCATCTCAGTTGATGTAGGAAAAAGCACTTGACAAAAAATAATAACCTTTCTAACTTAGAACACTCCAAAATCTTAACAACAACAACAACAAAATTCAGGTTAATTCTTCAACATAAAAAATAGTATGAATTTATCCCATCCCACCATCACTTACCAGCTAACAGCACATAACCACATAAGAAATTAAGTGTTTCCCCTAACATCAGGAGCAAGACAAGGAGATATCTTATCCCCATTTCTATACAACGTTGTACTGAAGATTCTGGCCAAAGCAATAAAGTAAGAAAAAGAAATAAAAGTCATCTGGGTTAAAAAGGAGAATCTTAAAACTTTCTCTATTCAGATGTCTTGATTTACACACAGAAAATCCTACAGAAGAAGAAAGAAGTAAATGTTAGAGCTAATAAGCAAAAAAAAATCTTGTAGAATTGTCACAAATAACCTGAAGATAAAATTTTAAAAGCACTTCCATTCATAAAAGCATCAAAATGATTTTAAGAACTCTTATAACTTTAGAGCTTCTATCGCTCTACTAATATTTCACATTTATTAAGTCAATGTTACCAAATTTTCCTAATAATTATTTCAATAATGTTTCCTTTCATCCTTTTAGCACATTTATACTTTAAAGTTCTTAATAAGTCTAGCATCTGGGCCCACCTGCTATCAGCTTCCATTACCAATTTTCTTTTCCCTTACTATGTTTCACATTTCTCTCTCTCTCTCTCTCTCTCTCTCTCTCTCTCTCTCTCTCTCTCTCTCTGTCAAAACAATTTGTTAAAAGTCAACATTTTAGCAATTGTAGAATTTATTTTTCTAATTTTCTTTATTTTTCACCTGCTTTGTCTTAAACTATGGGGTTTATAGTCTTTACAGTGTACATGAACAGCTCTGCTCAGGTTTAGTTCTAACTTGTATTTTTAGCCTGATTTTCTAAGGGAAGTCACCCTGTGTCCAAACAGTTCAGTTTTCAGATAGTTATATGGCAAAAGTGTTCAAATACATCCATCCTGTTCTTCAATCTGTGTGTGACATAAAAAGGCAAATTCAAGGTTCAGGTGAGTCTTTAATTATTTATTTGGCCTAGAACTTGCCCCCCCCCCCCCCCCCCACCACCACCTTAGCCTCTGGAGTAGTTGGTAAGCTCATGCATCACAATGCCAAGCTGACCAGCTGCTGAGATGAGTTTTGTTTTCTTTTTTGTGGTATTTGCAATTGAACCCAGAGCCTTACACTAAGCTAAATCCCTAGCCATTTTTTATTTTTTGAGGCAGGGTCTCTGTAAGTTACCAAGGTAGGTCTAGAAACTGTGATTCCCCTAATTCAGTCTCCCAAGTATAGACAGATGGAATTAGAGGCTGGGCTACTATACCTAACCTTGACATTTTAAAATGTGCCTTGACACTTGCTTTCTCCTAGAAACTCAGCTAACACAGATAAACTACCTCCTTCTATACATGTGCATACCTTTACAATAAGACAGGATTTATGGAAAGATTATCCGTTTATAGCTCTCTCATTTCCAGTGTCTATTTGATTTACAGCTAGTTTCAAATTCATCCCATTTGGCACCATAACCACAGATTAGTAAAAATGTGACTTTTCCTTATTTCCTGGCAAGTTTACCACTTTTAATTGACAATACAGATTTTTACTTAATGTTCCTAATTGAGTCAGCCTTCTGGCAGCAAAGCTGGCTTTCCAAACTACTGTTCTCGCCACAGGTGCTGAGACAGGATATCACAGTAGGGACTCCATGAAAGAATCTTACAGACTACCACAATAATATTCTCACCTGAAACTCTAACAGTTTTCCTAAGAATGATTTCAAATTATTTGTAATACCATTAGACTACTTCTATCACCCAAATACTTTGAGATAATATTGTCAGTTTTACTATAGTTGTTTTCTGGGGAAAGGAGTACCAAATTTTTCATGCAGCCATAGTTTCAAGTCCTTCTCTTATGGATAATTTTATGTTCATCTTTCTCTTTTAATAGGAGAAAATAAACCCTCTGGAAGACCAGTTAGGTAATTTGTGTAAGATTAAAGAATTACATGGCCTGAAAGGGCTAATTTACCTCTTAGCAAATGTGTGAAACTGAGCAATCATCTTGCTGAAAACAGGTCTGACTCTATTTAGCTCTTCCTCTGAATGTCTTCTGTAAGGTTTTTGTTTGTTTTTGTTTGTTTTTTGTAAAAGGATGCAGAGGTACCACCTTCTGGGTATCTTTTCAAAAGTTAAGAACATGTTTAATTAAAATACATGCATACCTATGTTTACAGCAGCACAACTAATAATAGCTAAACTGTGGAAGATGCCAAAATAACCATGAACAGACCAATGAATACAAAAATCGTATGTATATGTACACAATGGGGTACTACACTTCCATAAAGACAGAGTTGAGGCCTTTATAGGTAAGTGGATGCAACTTGAGATCATTCTAGAGAGTGACATCCATCAATTTCAGAGGGTTAAATATCACATGGTTTCTTTAATATGAGAAACTCAGAATACAAGCATTTTATAGAACCAAATGGGTGTGATAATGGAAGTGGGGTGGGGGATGTGAGGGAGGGACAAAAATGGAGAGGAAAAGAGATTACAATATTGACATATATATATATATATATATATTTTCCCCAAAATACTCAAAGTCAATGAATTGTGTATCACACATGTAACTAATAACAATGGGAAAATTATTTTTAAAAAAGGCAAAACCACTGAGTAAATCCATGTGGATCAGGAATGATTTTATTCACCCAAGTAAAAAGGAATTTAATAAGTGGATTTTAAGCATAAAAATAAGGATATTTGGCCAAAGCTAAGCAACTGCTTTTAGAATCTATTATGACAATCAGAAGTGCTTCCACATTTGCCTTCACTTATCCTCCCTTCCTTTCCCTACCATGCATGCAATCTAGTACTGCAAGTTGACAAAAAATGACTAAGGTTACCCTGAAGAGCTACTCATTACAAGTCACCTAAATTGACAGAATTGTAAAACGAGATAGAAACAGAGAAAATAGGCCATAGTCAACACAAGAATAAAGATAATGTGGTACATATTCACAACAGACTATTACCCAGCCATAAGGAAGAATAAAATTCTGTCATGTGAAGACAATGGATGGATCTGGAGATGAAGCACACTAGTAAACTAGTTCCAGAAAGATAAATATCTTATGTGCTCTCTAATAAGTGGAATATAAAAAGGATGACAAGAAAGTAGAAGAAAGATTATTACTATAAACAGGAAGGGAATAAGAGAGAGGGGAGAGGGGTGTAAGGGCAGAGAATAAAAGAGATGGATATGAGCAAACTATGTTATACAACTTGAACCCCCCAGAAGAGTAAAATGAGGGCATTAGGACAAGGAGTGTTAAGAAGGTAAAGATAATCAGTATGATATGCACGTGTAGGAATCTACTAAAATAAGCACATTAATCTGTATAACTATTAAATTTTTTAAATGAAAAGTAAACAAATCTTACTTTTGGTAGACTAATCAGGTTAACCAAGCCCAACTGGCATCCTTAAAAAAAAAAAGCTATGAGTCTGACTTCCTAAAGACAGTCTATTCAGCAGTAAAACTACCTCTAGGACTCCAGACACTTTCCTTCCAAGGGTAATTTGTTAATTGGAGCCTTAAATCAAGCATTTATGATATGATGTATATATAACATAATTATTCCCATTCTTCCCCTTCAATATTAATTCCTTTAAAACCTTTTAAGAAAAGTTTTATTTTGCTTATTTGATTCTTACTTCCATATGTATTCATTCCTGTTTTCACATACAGAAAAAATAAAATAGATCAGGCACATAAGCTTTCCTCCAAAGCACAATGTTCTCATAAAACTGCCTTGACCACTGAAGCAACTTGTTGCTTATAAACTCAAAAACAAAGATTTAAAGTCTACTGACATTATCAGGGAAAAATGTTCTGTGAAATTATTTTTCTAATGGTGATGATAATGTTTTAGATTCTCCTACCTGGGGAAAAATAGCTCTTCTAACAGAAAACAACATAACATAAACATAAAAAATAAGCCTCTAATATTTAAATGTAGATATCAATATATCAAATTATTAAAATAGTAACTAGGTTAAATAGATATGTATGGGTATATATAAATACATACACATATATTTAGAAAGAGAGAAAAGGGAGGGAAGGAGACAGCACAAGCGTGTCCACAGTGGTTCCATCATACAAAAAAAAAAATCTACTGGTGATTTCTATATGTGCATTTAGTTGCTTTAAGTTTTAAGGCAACAAGCAGGAAAGACTGAAGCTACTTTATTTGATCCAAAAAATCCAGTAGCCAAAAACCAACTCTAATAGTTTAAGTATTTAAAAAAAAAAAAATGCTACTCACAGAGGTGACCTTTGAAGAGCCATTCTCTGCTTCTCAAATTTCTTATATTTAAAGATCACAAATTCAACCACACAGATCCAACTATAAAATTAGCTGTGGACTCAAGGGGTTAGAAGTTGTCTGTCATTAGCTCCCCCGCCCCCAAATCATGACTCTCACAAAAATCACTGAGAGAGAATTCAGGCCTCCTCAAAAAGTATGCTGAAAAGATCTCCACACCTGAAGATACCGCGCTGGGATTGATTCGGTCCAGCGTTCTCCATTCATTAAAATGTCCTGCAGTGACCAAATTCACAGTGCCTGTTTCTGCCTTCTCCATGCTCAATATTGTCCAAATTACCACTTTCAAATAGTAAAGCAGAATTTCAATAAAAAGAGAGAGAGAAAAGAAGACTGGGCATGAAAACACAGCCATTCCGGCACTCTGACAGACAAGGAAGACTATCACAGGTTCAAGCCCAGCCTGGGCAATTTCGTGACTCAATATGGCCTTGTCTCAGAAACAAAAATAAAAAAACGTCATAGATATAGCTCAGTGTGAAGGTCCTGAATTCCATCGAGCAACAAACACACAAAAAGAAAGAAAGAAAGAAAAGAAAGAAAGAAAGAAAGGAAAAGAAAAGAAGAGGAAAACGAGGAGGAATGGTTGATGATGAGATGATCAAAAATCCCTTCCTATTCTGAAGTTACATAGTTACAATTTCCAGTAAGTTTTCTTATTTAAGAAAGAACTTGCTGCATTTTTAGACAGCTAATTGTTACAAAACATTCGCTGAAGTGTCAAACAGCCATAGTTTTAACCATGAAATCTCACTTCTTAAAATATATCCTAGAAAAATATAACCATAGGTGCATAAAAAGTATCTTTAAGCAGCTGGGCCCTTCAAACAGTGGCACAGACCCGAAATCCCAGCACTCTTGGAGGTTGAGATAGGAGGATTACAAGTTTTGAGCCCAGCATGGATAACTCTGCAATCTAGCAAGGCCCTTTCTCAAAACCAAAAATATGAAAAAGGGCTAGGAATGTAACTCTATGCCAAGACCCTGGATTACTTGATCCCAACTATCACAAATATATAAGCATTTGTTGTTTTTAGACACACAAAAATTGGAAACACCCCTTCATATGGAACAGTAATGTAGGCTAATAAGCAGCAATTAGCAAGTATGATAATAAGACCTTCAAACCATTTCATTAACAGAAACAGTCATAGAACATGTACATTTTGATGTGATTTATGAAAAAGCTATGAAGCTCTTCAGATCACTTTCTGCAATGACAGAAATGTTCTGTATCTGCACAGGTGAAGTCAGTGCCATTAACCACTTAAGATTTCTGAAATACGACTACTGAAACCAAAAAACTTAATGTTACGTTTTACTTTTTAAATTTTAACTTTAGAAACATAGCTATTGGTTAATACACCTTTTAAATCACATTTTCTATTTCTTTCTCAAACTCTTCCCAACCCTTCATATTGTTCATAGCTAGAGTAATCAGCTAACACATAAAAAGAAACAACACAATTTTAAAGGCTATTGAACCACTATCAGAGGAGTAAAGTATACTTTCTAAGGATATTTTCTAAAGTGGGTAGTGGATCTGTGCTTTCTTCTGTGCTTCCAATACTGAAATATATATATATAATATTTCCACAAGTCGTCTCTGCTCCAAGTTAAACACCTGCAGTCCTCACCTAAGTAAAAGTTAGAACTCTATTACTATCACACAACTAATGGCTCAAATACCAGCTAACTCATTCAAACATTAACATACCTCAGAACTTTCAATTAGTGGTATGGCATGTCCACCCAGAATCTTCACCCTCAGTATAAACACTTATTCATTCATTCATTCATTCATTAATGTTTACTGAGTGCCAGAACAATAGTCTGTCTCAAAAAAATAAAATATTTACTGAATGATAACACTGAACATGCAAAACACTGGTCTTAGGAGAGGAGACAGAGCACTGATGGAGCTGCTGCCCCCAAGTTCTACTTGGGTTAGCAGACACTTGAAAAATCTCTATTTTAGTTTATCCCAGGCAGTGTAACTCACTTTATGCTGAACAGCACTAGGGTAATGAGATTCAGACACAGACTCGTTATGCAAAATGCGAACACACAAAATTGAAATCTACGTAACTTGGGCAATAATCAAACAGAACAGGGCAAGTCCATGGATCATTCCTACATGTCCCTCAGACCAGCTTTTCAATACCCCACAACAAAAATGTAAAAAATAAAAATATAGTAAATAAATAGAATAAATTCATTCCATAGGGTTTCTCTTTAATAGAAGATCCTGCTCTTTCACCCTTTAATATTAAAATGTTCTCTTAGTTCATGAAATAACAATTTATGTAGAAAAAGGGAAAATGCTAGGTTGTTTGATTTGTTTCAAGCAGTCTTCTTTGCCAAATATGAAGACAGCAATGAAACCTCTGTACCTAATATTTGCTGATATTTTATTTCTCCATGTGATTCAGTAATTTAAAAGACGTGAGAAAGTTACCTCTGCCCTAAAAGGCACTTCCCGCACCAAAACGTAATTCAGAGAGTCCTTTCTAACAAATATTCCTCCACAACAGTTAAATCATTACATTTTTACAGAGGAAATGCAAGTTTTCTCACCCTTGCTGTATTATTCACAGGAACATTAGTGTCACAGTAAAATAGATCCAAACAATCAGAATTTTAACGAGGCAAAAAGTATAGTCAAAGAAAGTATATCATGACGATAATAATCAAATTCAGAGCAGTTACTTCAGCAACAATAAAAATAGCTAAATTCTTATCAAGATTGTTTCTAACTAATCTTAAATATCAACATAAATCTGTTAACGTCCAGAAAAGGAGGTAAGAGGACGAAAAACTAAGTGAAAAAAAAAAAAAAGAAACACAAAGTCTTATCACACAACTATGGTTTGTCACTAGCATTGACAAAATTCACTTAGTAAAGCGATACAAAGTTCCTAGAGGCACTCAAGTCGTCTCCACTCACCCATCCCCACCCCCAACAAAAAAATACTGTCCTAGTAAACTGCATACCTTTATGTAAGGATTAAAATGTAGAAAGTCAACACAATATATATACATAAACAAAAGGGGCTTAAGTCAGGCTTGAACTTTGCGAGTTCAAGACCCAGATCCGGCCCTTAGTTCATGTGTGTGTGACCTTGTATAAGTCATTCAACAGCTTGGAGCACCATGATACTGTTAACTCCACCTGGCTCAGTACTGTACGCGTTCTGCTACAAACCACTTCAAACTCAGTGTTTTGTTGCATAAAGTAAGGGTGAAGACTGTTTGTCTCACAAGGGGAACCTTAGGACTAAACGAGATACGCATGTAAGGCCCTGACACAGTGACTGATCACGGGAAATACTCAACGAAAGTTAATTGTTGTCAAGCAGCAGCTATCAAACCTGAAAGTTCCGTTCTGAGACTCAAATACTAAAGTGTAAAGCCTTTACCCACACCAAGTACAAATTTCTCAGTGATTTCACACACACAACACTTTCTTTTTGTCAATCGCGGCTAGTTTAACCAATGTGTTGCCAGTCTAGTAGTACATGAACCCTGCACAGATCTGAAGATATTAAAAGACATATTCGGGAGATTGCAAGTTTTGTCACTTCAAAAACCGTGCCCTACTGGCCGGCACAACTGCCTTCCCGGTCTCCCCTCGGACGGCCCCCATCGGTGGGAGAACCCCCTCCTCTGCGCAGAAGGGGAGGAGAGAGAAACCCAAGGGCGGGGGCCTGGGTTGGGGGGAACGCGAGCATCCATCCCTGCGCCTGCCGCCCAGACTCACCTTAAGCAGGATGGACGGCGGCAGCTGGTTGATGTCGGGGGCTTCGGGGGGCGGCTCCCTGGGGCAGTCGCAGGGGGTTCCGGGGGGCTCGCGGCCGTCCGTGTCGCCGCACTCGCGCGGCTGCAGGGCGGGCGAGGGGGCGGTGCCCCCGGCTCGCGCCGCGTCGCCGCCGGCCCCGACGGGGAGGCTCTCGGAGGCGGAGGGCGGGGGGCAGAGCGGCGCCGGGGGCTGCTCCGGGGCCTGGCGGCAGCCGGCTTCGGGCGGCCGCGGCGGCGAGGCGCCTCCCCCGGCGGACCCCCCTCCGCCGCCGCCGCCGCCGCCGCCGCAGCCCCCGCCGCCGCAGCGGGGCTGCTTGCAGGGGGTGCAGGCGGGGACCCCGGCCCCTTTCCGCTTGCACACCATCTCGGGCGGCGTCGGGGGCCCCCGGAAGAGCTGCTGCACGGCGAACGGCGGCGCCAGGAAGCGCACGGGCCCCACGCTGGCCAGGAAGAGGCCCCGGCCCTGCTGGTCCCAGGCGGCGGCCGCGGCCAGCCCCAGCTCCTTGCAGCCGGAGGCGGGCGACGAGGCCGAGGCGGCGACGGCGGCGACGGCGGCGGCGGCGGCGGCGGCGGCGGAGGACAGCAGGAAGCGGCGGGCGGCGGCGGCGCAGTCCTCCGCGGCGAGGGCCGCGTAGCGCCGCGCCAGGTGCTGCGAAGAGGCGGCGGCGGCGGCGTAGGCCCCGTCCCGCGGCGGCGGCGGCGGCGAGAGCGGCGGCTCCTCCTCCGGGCCGGCGGGGGCGGGCGCGCCGGGGCTGTGCACGATGAAGCAGAGCATGCAGGGCCCGCGGAAGAAGCAGTCCCGGCTCCGCGGCGCCGCCGGCGCGGGGGCCGCCTTGGCCGGGGCCCGGCGGGGCAGCCGGAGCAGGGGGCGCCGGCGGCGGCACCAGCCGCCGCAGCGAGGCCTCTTCTGGCTCGGGCGGTGACGCGGCTCCTTCGAGAGAAGGTGGCCCATATAGAAGGCCCCGGGGCGGGCTCGGGCGGGAGGGAGGCCGGGGCGGCGGTGGGGGCGGCCCGGGCTCCGACGGGGGCTACATGCCTTGCCCGGGGAAGCGGGGAGCACGAGGGGTGCGAGCTCGGGGGACGCGAGGGAGGACGCGAGCGAGTCGGCCGGCTAGGCGTCCCGTCCGCACCCGGCCTGCCGGCTCAGTCAGTCAGCATCTCGGCGGGGCCGACGCCGGGCCCGCTCGGACCATTTTAACTGCGGCTCCGCCGGCGGCGCGCGCGCCCGCGACCCGGCTCGGAACCGCAGGAGCGCAGGGCCGGGCCGGAGGGGGCGGAGCCGGCCGCGGCGGCGCGCGCGGGCGGGGGCGCGCGCGGGGCGGGGGCGCGCGCGGGCGGGGGCGCGGGGCGGGGGCGCGCGCGGGGCTGCTCGCCCGGGCCCGCCGCCGGCTGGGCGATGCCGGGGGAGGCTGGCCCGGAGGGGGCGTGCGTGCGTCGTAGGGGCGTGACGCACGCCCCTCCCTCGCGGCGCGCGGGGCTCCTCGGGCGTCGGGACGCGCGCCGGGCCTCTGAGGCGGGAGGAGACACTTCCGAGCCAGCTGTGTGACGTCCGTTTCCACAGCCGCACTGACGTCTTGAGGTGTAAGTTCAACAGCTGCCATTGGCCGGGAGCCGCTCGGCTATTCCCTTAACCTTACACCCCACCCTCACCCCCCAACTCGGAAACTGAGGCCACTCCGGAACCGCGAACCGGGTTCCGCCTCAAGGGCCGTATGGGCCCCTGAGAAGAGGGGCAGGCGTGCCGGTCACGAGAGAGCCGCGCCGGTTTGTCCTCAGTTGTTTCTGAACTTGTTGCATGCAGGGCCCTTTGCACAACTTTGGTTCAAAATATGGAAACGTTTCTCACTGTACCCGCATGCACCAGAAAGAAAAGCAGATTCTCACCCCAGTTAGTTATCCAGTATTCCAGGTTACGAACTTTAGATACCTATCGTCTGCACCCTGGGAGTTCTGTCTGACCATCCGTCATGTACTTTCGATATATTTTTGCAGTGTCTATATGACAGACCTTGATGACCCAGGTGAGAAAGAGGAACTAAGCGTACAGTTAATCTAGAAGGTTTAAATATAATGAAGTTACAGAATAGGGGGAAGGCGGCCACAAGGAGAGAAAGTGAGATGGCAACTACTTCAGCCAGAGCAGTGTGAAAAGGGCAAAGATGTAGACCAAGACCTAGATAACATCAGAGTAACAAACTCTCCTGGTTTCTGCTTTCCATCATGGAGAGCCTGGTTTTCTGCTGAAGAGTAGAAGAGAAGTGACAGATATTTTTTAAAAGCTACTAAGAATAATCTGAGTATTGATTGAGTACCACAGTACTGCAGAATATTCAAGGCCTGTCAGCTCAGAGACCACTATTTGAACTTGTACAATTTTCCTACTACAGTGGCCAGCCTCACCCAAACTTGCCAATCAAACCTTTGCTATTGGAGGCTGGAAGCATACTTCTGAGGTTAAGAGCGCTTGTTAGGCAAGTGCAGTGTCCCAGGTTCAATTCCTCATAACACAGGCCGGCCATGGTGGTACATGGTACATGATGCACCTGCAGGAAATAAGTGAATAAATACAAAATAAAGGCCTGCACCACTGGGCCAAAAAAAAAAAAAAAAGGCTATAACAGCCTCTGTCATAAACAACTTTAATCTTAAGTCTGTCATATTCAGGAACTCCCCTTTCAGAGCTTGATTATAATACAGTGAGATTCCAAGAAACAGACAAATATTTGCCTAAGTGTTACATGTACCTATTATTCACTATCAAATGTGCTGTCAAACTGCATTTATCTACAGATACTATCTGCCTCCCTTCATGTAGGCGATCTTACAGAGGCCCAGAGCTTCACGGGTGAGTAGCAGCGGTTTTTCAGTACCTTTTGATAGATCATTTGTATCTGTTAATAAGGCTGTATTGTCAGCAAGAGGATGTTGTAACTTTTTTCTATGCCAGAATTATGTGCCTGTTAGTTTCATATGTCAAACTTGTATCTACTGTATTACCCAGCATTTTCACATCAGTTAATTATTCAGGAGAAATAAAAGTTTATATTCACAAAACACACTTGTAGAAAATATTCATAGAAACTCTTACTTAAATATGATGACCAAAAATCATGGACAGTCCACCATTGGAAAAATGGGAAAATTGATATATGTATCTAATGAAATACTAGTCAGAAATAAAAGAAAAAATTAACAAGAATGAATCTCAAAACTGTGTGATGAACCAAACTCTAGAGTTGGAGCTCTAGAGCCTCTACCTGATTTTAGCAAGCTCTGTAAGTGATTCCTGTGAACACAGCCCATCCCTGCACAGACCCCTCCGAAATACACGTAAAATCTAACTCCAACCCCTTGTTTTCAGAGTTGAATGAAGCAAATGACCGACACTTTAGAAGTGGTTTCTGAAATTTACAGTACTGGTTTTCTAGTACTAGCAATTCCTGAGGTGTTCAGCTGTGAGCGGGTTGTCCTTGGTTTACCTGTTGGACTCTGCCTCTTATATGAGAAATGACAGCTGTGCTTAAAGGTTTTGATATCTGTTCTCACTAGATAACTTCACTGCCCTTACTCCCCAGAAAAATTGCAAATCCCTTGAGGTCTAAGATTATCATTAACCCTTCCTTTTCTTTCTTTACCATAGTTTATAGCAGAAAGTCTTGCATAGTTTGTCAATAAGTAATCTGTTATTATTGTGACTAAAGCTATAATGAGCTTTGTAACTCACCACCCTAAGTAGCACTGATAAATATGCAAGAAACAATTACGAGTAAAAGTTATAAATTGCCCTTACAAATATAATCGTAGTAGTTGATGTCTTTGTTACTGGAGGGAAAAAAAAAAGCCACAATACCCTGGACAACCAGGAGTAGATTGGTGCTACTGGCTAGGCATTGGTGATACTAGCATCTGACCTGGCATTGTAACTAAGTGTTCTATTGATTGTAAATAATCCTACAAAATGCAACATCAGGTGTGGCCACTCTGTGATCACAATAGACAGGATGAAAATAAGACTCTTCTATAATCTTGTTGGAACCTACCAAATGCAAGAACATCCTCCAAATCATGAGTAAACATTTTGGCTACTGTTTCTTGACTATTTGCAACCTTATTTTTTCTCTATACTTTCTGTGTTCTAAGTGACAAATATCGTAAATATCTAGCTGTGGAATTACCTCCATCCTGTGATGGAATCCAAAGCAAAGCTTTTATCTTTATCCAAAATCATTAACACAAGACCAATTCCATAGTGTCTTTTATAATACCCTCTTACTGAGAGTTCTTGAAGATTCTCTTAGTGTATGTTCTGGCTCCTTGGAACAGACATTGAACCCAGCTTTGTCTGACTAGGTATGTTTCTGTTCATCTTTAGCTAGAGCAAATTAACATTTGTTAGTATCAGATTTTCCTCACCATGTTTAAAACTATTTTTTAATTTTTATAGCTCATCATCACAATTTAATTTGGAGGTTTTGGGGAGAAGAGGTTCAGTTTGTTCCACTAGAATATGAGCTTCATAAAGACAAAGACTTTTATCAGTTTTCACAAAGATGACCTGGCAACTGAGTGGAAGTGTGTAGAACCGGGCAGCTGGACAAAATATGAAATGGAGTAGGAGTAGACTTGTAGCAAGGAGACTAATAAAAGTTGTTCAGAGTCGATGGGTAGGCCTTAAAAATATAATTCAAAGCATACTGAGGATATTGGAGTAGGGGTGGGAATGGGAAATGTTGATGACCTGGATTTATCAGGATTTAATGAATTATTAGTTGGGTCGAGGGAAGCGAATGATGGATAGAAAGGAAATGAAGAACCCTCGCGTTGCTGCTCGTATATTCATATGCTTTATTTCAATGTCATACTTATGTGTTCCATAGGGGCTGGAATTCTCTAGTGTCAAGTATTTACACATTCAAATAATACTCCAACATGATATAGAGTTGTGTTACGGCATAATGAGAATTGCACGGCAAACCAGTATATCAATTTAAAATATAAAATATATCAATAGAAAGCAGTTTTAAGAGTCTTTTGTTTTTTTCTTAACTAATATATAATATATTCACCTTGAAATTCACATTTGCCTATAATATACCCATGTATATAAAAGGCTTTAACACAGGCAGTTGGGTAATACTGGTGATGGTAGATAGGTAAAATATCATCAGCGAATCCCACTGATTGTAGTAGATGTGATGGATGTCCTGGAAGGGCACTCTGAGAGCGCAGAAGACATTGTATAATGAATCTGGAAATCATCAAATCCCCAAGTGCTCAATAAAATTAACACTTTATGGAGTTCTATTTTTGCTGAAGACATGAAGCCAACAATAGAGAGTAGAGAGAAGTTTCTGGAGAGTTTCCTTCAAGAAGACAATCTGTATTCTTGTTCAGACACAAAGTTTTAACCTGTACTGTTCTCCCTTTAACTCTTCTGTTACACTCTGTCATTGTCATCTTCATGATCTCAACCAGTATCTCTTCCACCAAAGAGCTCTTGCCTTGTTACTCAGTCACACTACCCTATAAATTTCTTTCACAGCAGTTACTACAGTCTACAAGTGTACTGTGTCTTATACAGTTGACTATCACCTCCATCAGAATGAAGCCCAACTTTGTTTCCTTCAGAATCACCAGTACCTGTTTGTTAATCAATTAAATTGTGAAGGCAGATTATCATGAGACCATATGACTGAATGAATTTTTTTAAAGAAAATCTAGAAGTCACAGTGAAGGAGAAGTTGGATAGATTCAGATCAACAGAGACCTCCTTGTTGGCCTTGAAGAAACAAAATCTTATGTTTTGGAGGTCTCTGGCAGGAAACTAGCCTGTACCAGGCAAAAATAGCTTCTGTCTGGTAGCCATCAAGAAGGCAGCCCCTCAGTCCTACAAAATAAGCTTGGAAAAAGACCAGAACTTTAGAAGGCACACTTTGATTTCACTCTTCTGAGAACTTGAGCAGAAAACACGTGCAAGCACATATTAAGGCTTCTGATTTGCATAACTCTTAGGGAATAAAAAAGGTGCTATTTTAAAACACTGTGTTTTTATAATTTGTTTTTGCAGGAATAGAAAATATATTCAAACATCCTTATGAACATCAAGACCTGATGTAATTTTTGATAGGAGTAATAAGAATTATCCTTAATGCTCCAAAGATAAATTCACACTTATACAAGGAAACAGTTTAACTAGTGCTTAATAAAGATGTTTTTTCTCACTTTTACATAAGTTTAGAAGTTTATTCTGTTGCTCAAGACATATTCTTTACATAAAGAAGTTAATACAACAAAGATATTCTACCATTTCTGTTACCTCAATTCCATGTTCAGCTATGTATTACAATTTTATTTTGTCCTTTTCAATGACAATAAACAATGTCTAGAAGGAAAATAAATAAGTTACTTGGGTCTCTAACCAATTCATCATTTTTCTTCCTAAGTTTAATCACATTTGAGTTTCTTAATACATAATTTTTAAATGATTACATACTTCCAAAAACCGTAGGCTAGGTAATTAAAACTACTTTTACTAATTTAGAAACAGCAAGCCACTTTCACAACTTACGGCATTATAAAAACCAAACACCTATGCTCCAAACTTGCTTATTCTACCCAAGTCTGATGAATAGCAGGTTGTCCCTTCCTAACCCATTCCCTGTGTCTGGAGGCAAAAGAGTTGGCCAGGAGCCACAAACGGATTCAAAGAAACATTTAAGCTCAATGTAAAGTTACTCTTGGAAAAGGAGGGGAATGAAAATGGTGGCAAGCATGATGAGGCTGAGATCACTATTATCTCTAATTCAGATAACTGCTAAGTTCATAAATCTCTAAATTACGGAATTTTTTTTAACATATGTGCCAAGTGACAAGGCTTTGGTCTTTATGGAGGATTCTCAGAGGGAAATTTTCAGTGATGTACAAAGGGATGAAAAGAACTTATTGGGATTTTTTTTTCTTACTTGTTTTTCCCTTCTAAAAATAGAAACCAAGAGTCATACCTAAGTGTGAAAGCAACGGGAAAAATGACTTAAAATCTGTTCTCTGTAACCTACTAAACTACATATACTCCTTTAAATTCCTGGAAAGGCACTTTGTCTTAATTAGTTTTTATAGCCATGGGTTCAGTTTTGTTCTATCTGAAATCTTACCTTATTAGTTGGATATTTGTCATTTCTAATTCGGTTTGTTTTGTGTTTTCAGTCACACTTAACAATATATAATGATGCAAATGGATCAACTCTAGTTGGGGTCCATTATTACACACGTGTATAGGTAAGAGTACAGGGATTTTAAAAATTAATATTGTATAGCCCTGTTAAAAATGCATGAAAACAGAGTCCCCCAAATTCCTGTAAATTTTTGATGTTAAATAATATTTGTTACTAAAAGTCACCTCTCTAATCTCCATTTAAAAAATCAGAATAATATTAGAATGAAGTATTTTCCTCCCTTCAGGGAGATTAATTCAAAGTAGGTGAGAATCACTATTATAAATTGTATTTTGTGACTCTTTTTCCTCTTATAACTATCTTATTTCCTTTCAGTCTTATTTTGTGTGTGTGTGGATGTGTGTTTGTGTGTGTGGAAGAAAAATGTGGGAAGTCTGGATTTCTTTCCATTTTTTTTTGCCAGTGATTCTCTCTGAAATCAATATTTTTCCTTCTTGTTGTTTCCAACATTTCTACAAATTGGCATCACCTTGAAACAGTAAGATGGAATTTAAATAATTTAAATCTTTACTGCAAATCAGAAGTGTCCACTCCTAACTTACAAATAGGTAACACAAATGCAGTAGTGGCAGGTGCTGTCTTTATGAGCTATGAATGTAGAGGATCATTTCTAAAATCAGTATCTTTGTTTCCTGTGTCAACTATAATTTTCTCCCCATGAAAACATTGTACACTCTTATGAATTTAACAAAGAGGAAGGAGGAGGAAGTCATAAGGCACTAAAGTCTGTCAAAACCTTCTCTGGGTTGTGGGGGAGGGAATCATGGAACACATAACCATTGGAAAAAGACAAGAATCTATTTAAAAAAAACTAAGAAATTCAGTTATTTCTAAAGGAACTTTGATTCTAGGGTAATGAATCCTAACCCCTACTTTACATTGACCTGCCTATTCTGAACTATTACATCTTTCTTCATTACCTCCCAACCTCCTCTCACCCCTAAAATGTCTGGTTTGTGATTATGTCTGTTCTAGTCTACTCATTAACAATATTAAGATATGCTCCATAGTGTCTTTGAATGGATTTAGTTTCAGGAAGTACTCTGTGAAGAAAATCTTTTGCAGCCACAACTGCTAAGATTACTTTGGAGAATACTCTTCAAATCATTAAAGGGAGAGGTAATGGGGGGAATAATGGTTTCTCTAATAAAATATGACCATGGAATGCATTTTTGGAAACCCATTTTATATACATGTGTAGATGAAAGACTCAATGAAGGTGAAAGACCAATAAAGTATTTCATATCTACTACCAGCAATAATATGACCAATTTGAAGAAATTATAGATTATTTCTTTGGTAGTGAAAGTTTAATGCACAGAAACAGATAGAAACTTTTAGGGTTGGGGAAAATTTTGACATCCTTTTGAGTAGACTGAGATAGGCATTAGGGTTTGACTGTATTACCTCAACCAAAAAAGAACGCCTGAAAGAAGGAATTTAAAAAAAAAAATAGTAGAAAGGCTGGAGGAATGGCTCAGTGGTTAAAGCGCTTGCCTAGCAAGCACTATGTCAAGCACTAAGTAGCCAAGTTTGGTTCCCCAGAACCACATAAGCCAGGCGTGGGGTTGCACGCCTGTAATCTCAGCACTCTGGAGGCTGAAGCAGGAGGATTGCCATGACTTCAAGGCCAGCCTGGGCTCCATAGTGAATTCAGGACCAGCTTGGGCTACAGAGCAAGAACTTATCTCAAAAAAAAGAAAGAATAGAGAAATGACTAATGACTACAAGTAAGTAGGTGTTGTGAGAGAAAAGACAACATTTTACTTTAAGATTTTGTTGGTCAAAATAGAGAACTGCTAGCTTGTAAATAAAATATCAAGAGATGTGTGTGTTTTGAAGATATCACCAGCCATTTGTTCTGGTAACTTCCTGGTTCTTTCACCTGAGAGTGTTTGGCAGGTTTTTTGCAATGCTTCAATGTTTGATGAATGGGTGTATCAAGTCTTGGTTTTTTTGGTTTTGTTAGTTTGTTTGTTTTGTTTTTTTGTCCTTGTTTGCAACCATTACATTTGGTTTGGTTATTTTCAAGTAGGTTCACTTTGTTCATTGTTAGTATCTGGCTTTTGTCTGCTGACATTCCTTCAATTTATAGGTCTCTTTATGAGGGCATCTCCTGCTCATTGCACATTTGCAGCCTAAAGGCTTATAATTTTCAGGAAAGTGGCAAGCAGTAATTCAAACAAGGAAATGTGTGGGGAAAAACTGTCATCTAACACTCCAGCTGGCTTTATAGAAATTCACCTTGCAAGTATTTGGGAAATGGAAAAATTTAATTATAGATAACTTAGCTTTATAGTCCTTTATTGAAGAGTTTTTAATGTTCCAAAACAGCAGTTTTTGTGTGAAGAACTAGAAGTCCTAGGCAACAAGACAAGATGTGATAAATGGCAGTGGACTTTAACTGAAACCCAAGAATGTCTAAAATACTGTATCTTGCCTAATACATCTAGTCATTGCACTCTGGTTTAATATAAGTAGCCTATGTGTTTTGTTTATTTATCTGTTAATTCATGTTTGTTATGATTGGTCTTGAGCACAGGGAATTGCTGGCAGAGGCCCCCCTCATGGAAAAATGAATAAATAAATAGAAGGAGCTGCATAATGTGTTTGTTTTTTCCATGAGGGTGACTTCTCCAATCCGCAGATACCCCGGATTTAGGGTAAAATTATTGTGTGCTAGTCAACAACGTCATTTAAAGAAAAAAAGTTATGCAAGACCACAGTAATCATGGAGTTCCCTGTCCTCCACAGCAGTGGCAACACAAGCTGAATTCCAAGTCTAAGCCTATGGCAAATGATATAAGGAACCAGGTTAAAATCATTAAGCTATTACTGTCAGAAGTGTTTCCTAGGTCACACACAGCCTATTCTGAGTCCTGGTTTCAGGATGCCAAAGGAGAAAAACAACCTTTCCTAAGAACCTCTTAGAAAATGACTGATTGATAGTTTACTGCCCAAGGTAACTTGGAAGGCTTTTACCAGCCATAATGACAATGTGTAAGCACCTAAGAGTAAATCTGTAGACAAGAAAAAAAGTGGCAGGAAGATTTTTAAATTCAAATAGCTATGGGTCTTAATATAAAAAGACCAATAAATATTTGAATATAAGGACATTTTTGGAGAAAAGGGATGTCTTAGCTCCTTCTTCATTGCTGGGAAAAAATGCCCAACATCCACAACTTAGGGAAGGATTTATTTTAGCTCACAGTTTCAGAAGGTCACAGTGTGTTCATGTGTGAGTTGCTGGAAAATGGTGAAATCACATGGTAAGGTTAGGGCTAGGGGCAGGGGCAGGGCCAGAGCCAGAGCTGGAGGCAGAGCTCCTCACAACGTGGTAGGACAGAGACAAGTCTGGGAAGAAGGGCAGAACCAGGACACACACCCCCAGGATAAGCCCCAAGCATCTGCTCTTTCCAGCCAGGTCCTTCCTCTAATCAGTGCACAGTATCCATAGGCACCTGAAACTTTTGAGGGACACTACAGATCCAAGTCATAATGTTTTGCCCCTAGTCCTCTCTAAGCAAAGTGTATTTAGTCTCTCTCTAAGAGTTGCCAAAAATCTTAATAGTTCCAGCACTGTTAAAAAGTCCAAGTCCAAAGTCTTCTCTGGGACTCAAGGCAAACTCAACTGTAAGCTTCTATGAAAACCAGAGTTAAACACTTCCAACAGTTAATGGCATAGGGTAAACATGCCCATTCCAAAAGGGAGGAATAGGACCAAAATAAGTTCTAAACCCAGCAGAGCAAGGGTTAAATCTTATAGCTCCATATCCAGCACTGACAGTAAACCGTGGTGAGATAAGAGCTCCAAAGGGCTTGAGTGGCCCTGACCCTACAGTATTGCTGCTGGCTGTAACCTCCATCTTCTCTCCATTGGTCTAGCACTGCCCACAGCCTGTAGCCTTTCTTAGGGAATGATACATGCTCCTGGCTTCCCCAAGTTTTTGGGTTCTCCGTTGCACCCGTGCTTCTCCATTAGAACTTCACACACTGTCCTCCCTGGGGCACACTGCATGGCCTTGAAGGCCTTCCTGTGATACCTGTGTGGAAGCGTCCATGAACCCACAACTCTTACACTCTGCAAGCCTGATGGATCACATGGTAGTCTCCAAGGTCCACCACTGGCTTGAGCAGTGACCTGGCCCCTTAGACAAATGCTGCTCAGGTGTCTGAGTTTTTAGATGGCTGAACTCCAGGATACTGCACTCTGATAAAAAGTTTTTCTCTTTGGCCCTGTGCTACACTTCTCAAAAAAGTCTTTTTCCTCTTCACCCTTGATTTGGTAAAGGGTGGGGTCTCACTGAATTTTGAAATGCTCTCAGGGTATATTTTCCTATAACCTTGATGATAAATAACTTGATTTTTTAAAATGCTATTCAATTTATTTTCCCCCTGCTCTTTGGCCCTACCACTGCAGACCAGTTTGGTCTGGCACTGAAAACTTTTTATATGACTTTTCTCTGCCCCCCCCCCCCCCCCTTTTTTGGTGCCCTTTGCCATAGAGTTGACTAAAAGCCACAAATAGCAGCCAAGTAACAGCCTAGACATCAGGCTACCTAGAGATTTTCTTCACCAGAGTAAGCAGTCCATCTCCCTTAATCTCAATTTCAGGCAAAGTCTCTGGATAAGACAATGCCAACAAACTTTCTGCCAGAGCACAGCATGCATGATTTTCAGACCACTTGCCAATACAGCTCTCCTTTCCATCTGAAACTTTTTTAACCTTTCCTTTCCAATCCACACTTACTCCAACATTCTGGTCTTCTGAGCTCTGACCAGAATCCCGTCAAACTCAGCTCAGAGCATTCTAAGGCATCTTCAGCCAGCTTTCTGAAATTTCAAGCTTCCTGAACTTCTTCCACAAACCAGTTCCAAATGATTCCAAACCACATGGTCAGGTAAAGTCACAGCAACAGTTCCACTTGTCCATTACCAATCTCTATTTTAGTTATTATATTGTTGCTGGGACGGAAGACCTAGAATTCACAGCTTAGGAAGGAAAGTTTATTTTAGCTCACAGTTCTAGAAGGTCACAATGCATTCACAAGTGGGCAGCTGGAAAATGGTGAAATCACATGATGGGGCCAGGGCTGGGTCCAGGCCCAGAGCTGCAGCAGGAGTTGGAGACAGAGATCCTCGCAACATGGAAGAACAGAGACAAGTCTGAGAAGAGCACAACCAGCGCACATGCCTCCAGGTTAAGCCCCAAGCCCCCGCCCCCTTCCAGCCAGGCCCCAACTCCCAACAGTAACATATACATGAGGCCCTTGATGGACCCTCCAGATCAAAACCACAAGGGATTAAATAGAAAAGAGTATATTTCAGATAAGAAAAGATGTTTGTGTGTTAAGGTTTTTGTCCAAAAACCAAAAAAAAAAAAGGACAAGGAAAAATTGCCTAAGTACGTTACAGAAATGTTTTTGTATATATCAGAAATATTTACAGAGTGTGAGATCTTGTTTTGTTCTTAGTTTTGTGATTTAAGGGCTCTTCCTTTTAAACCTCTTTCATTTCTCACATATGGTTACTGTTTTACCACATAAAGGAAGTCATTGGCATCCCAGGCTATGTGTGATATAATACTTAGAATCTGTGGTTTCATGGGAATTTACAGTATTGCTAGATTAGTCAAAACCTTTTAAAAAACATGTAATATACCAGAGAATATCCAAAAGGTTATTTATGATGCAAGGTGTGGGAGACTTCTTCAGCTACTATTTTTCATCCACTTTCTTATTTTTCATGCTAAAAGGACCCCTTACTCAGGCTCTGCTTCTCAAGTTGTGGCTCTGTTTTCAGACTGGCAACTTCATGCTAATCAAAACTTAGAGTGGGGGGACCACCAATTAAGATGGCAGCCAAGTAACAGAGCTATGTAATGTCTCCTCATGGACTCAAAAGTTGAGATTATAAATAAAAACTTCCTGTTCAACTTAACTAGAAGAAGAAGGAGCACCCAAACAATTGAAAAGAGGCCACAGGAACATCAGAAATCCCAAAGACACACTGGAAATAAAGTAGAGGGAAACAGCAGTTCAGGAAGCTGCCCCAGGCCTACTTAAACTGGCCAGAGCCACCAGCATCTGCAGACAGAGTAAAATCCTGAGCCTGGAACCTCTCACCAAGGTAAACATGAATCTAGCAGAGTGGGAATTGACAGCAGCTGGTAGCCTCACCCTCCAAAAATTAGCCTGTGAGTAATGCAAACTGCAAACACGCTGTGAACTTTCCCTAGAAAAGACCTCCCAGATCCTAGACCAGAAGCAGCAGTTTCAGCCATAACAGACAGTGACAGAAGCAGGAGCCATTTCTATAAAAACATCTCAAGACTGAACTCTTTAGAGTAAAAGTAGGCTCAGATCAGCACATCAGGGTTTGGGAGGTTACTCTTCAACAGTGCCTAGGTAAAAACTTGGGACAGTAGAGAGTTGTGGAGAAGAGATAAAGGCCACCACCCCGCAAATGGGTCAGGTGTAGTGGGTGCACCTCTAAGGGTGGAGAGCCTTACCCTCAAAGAAAGGAAGCCAGGACCAACAGGAGAGCTTTGCTGAGGAGTTAAGATTTATCAAGACACCTCAGAGGCCATCAGACTGTTAGGTCCTCTTTCACTGCCTACTGTTAGCACAAAACACGGAGAAATTTCAGCTCCCCGCACACACACACACACACACACACACACACCCACCCACCCTCATACTTCTTCGAAGAAACCTCCCAGATAGGCCTTTAAAGTGAACTCCCTCAACAACAGAAAAATGGTAAGCAGACAAGGAAATAATACACCCACAGAAATTTCTGAGACCCCAGAAACTAATGTCCTGGGTCCTGAAATAGTGGAACTCATAGGGAAGGAAGTCAAAAGGCAAATAAATGAATTAAACAGTTCAGACAAGATAACTCTCTAAGAAATGTAAGCAATGGCTTAAAGAGGAATTTATAAACAGATAGTGGGCCTAGTGCATACAAAGCTTACTGAGCATATAGAAGCCACAAATAAAAAGTTGGCTGAGGTAAATAAGGAAATGCAAAATATGAAGGAATAATTTGATAGAGAAGTTGAAATTTTGAAATTAACTGAAATTCAGGATATGAAAAATACATTTGAAAGCAGGGAAGTCGACTTGAATATTGTGAGGACAGAGTTTCAGACCTTGAAGACAAGGCTGAGGAAACAAATGCTCTAATTAGGCATGACTCCAAAATTAGAAATAAGCAAAGTAGCTGGATACAAGTGATGATGGATGATTCACAGAGAACCAGTCTCAGGATTATGGGTATGAGAGAAAGGGTACAAGATTGCACTTAAGGTATAAAGAATTTATTCACTGAAACCATGCAAGAAAAATTTTAAATTGAGGAAAAGATATTAATTTCAGGTACAAGAAGCTTATAGAACACCAAATAAGCCAACCAGCACCAAGACTTACCATGGCATGTCATAATCAAAACTTCAGGAATACAAAATAAAAAGAATATTAAAAGCAGCAAGAGAACAACAGATATTATTTTACCAAGGCAAAACCATTCAAATTACCACCAATTTATGACTGCAAACTTTAAAGGCCAAGATAGCCTGGAGCAAAATCTTTCAAGTTTCAAGAGGTAGAAGGTGTCAACCCAGGTGGTTGTGTCCAGCAAAACTATCCCTAAAAATTAAAGTAAAATGAAAGTTTTCATGACCAAGATTCCCTAAAGAAGTATGTGACCACTTGCCCAGCATTGCAGAAAATATTTGAAGGAATCTTTGAAAGAGACAGAGAGACAAGCAGCATAAAATGAGACTGAGCTATAATATTATAATAGTAATCATACTAAATATAAATATTTGTAGTAGAAAAGAGTAAATGAAAATAACTAGGAAGTTTACTGGATTATGAACTCTTGGAGGAAATAACTGTACTTTTTTTACTCATTGTTGTACCCTGAGAACTCTGCCACATGACTGGTTCTCAATAAATGTTAAATGAATGATTCAAGAGCTTTGTTCACCTTGTCTGGGTAAGGAACTTGACTTTTGTGTGAAATTATGCGTAACTTTACCTACTATCAATGCATAGCATTTTTAAAAGATAAAATCATGAACCTATATATAGAGAGAAAGAGAGAGGGAGAGAGAGAAAGCATGTTTAACAGATTTATTGAGGCAACTAAAAAGGATGAAAGATAGTTCATAGAAAATGCCAAGACAAGGCACAACATGAAGCAATGGAGAATGTGAAATTAATATGATAGATGCAAAATAGCCAAACTCCATAGGCAAATAACCATATACATGTTCACCAGAAAAAAAGAAATAGTTGAGCAACAGTGAAGGTCATTAGAGAGTCATTAGCAATGGGGAAGAGTGGCTAACCAATACCTAACATTTCATAGAACACCAGTAATATTTTCAATTGGACTTCCAGACAAGGTAGCAACCTGGTAGAAGTCCTGCTCTATGGCTCCTTGCTTTCTTATCCAAAAAGTGAGATATAGTTATAAATATACTACTTGCTCAACTTATTTTGGAGACAGAAGAGAGCTCCAGAAATTGAAAAAGGGCCACAAGAAGGATAGGCATCAGAGGCTGAAAAATATGCCAGCTCAGGAAGCTACCTCAGGCCACCTGTGAGTGGCAGTCTGCAGCCAGCAGCCGCAGACCAAGCTAAATCTGGAACCAGGAGCTGCAGAAATTAGCAATTGGCAGTTCAAGCCCCCAGACATGAGCCTGTGAGTAGTACACACAGTAAATAAATTTCTGCCTTCCTCTTGAAAAGGCCTCACCACAGCTCAGCAAACTAGCTCAGGGGAAGCAGCATTGAACAACCATACAAGAAAGCAGTGTAAGTAGGAGCCATTTTGAAAAGATCCTGAGTCTATTTTGAGTTAACACACACACACACACACACAAATATTTTGGGAACACTCTTAACTAGTGCCTAGGAAGAAACTGGCACAAAAGACTGTCACAGAGCGAGAAATAAGCCCAGCGACCTCCTGAACAGTTTGAGAGCACGGTGAGAACAGGCCATATAGGGCAAAGACTCTTCCCTCAGGGGAGAGAGCCTGGACAGCGGGGAAAGCTTTGTTAAGGGAGCTTAGAGTAAAGAAGACACTTTGGAGGACATTGAACTGTTAGGTCCCCCTCACTGCCTAATCCCAGGATTGAGAATTTAGTGGGCTTTCGCTCCTTCAACATCCTGATGCACATTCAGAGAAATGTTTTGGCTAGGCAATTAAGGTGAAGTCTTTCACCAACGGCATCATGAGCAATATGATTCAATCAGAAGCACTTGGCTTCCTGGATCCTAATATGTGCTCTAAAATCGTGGAACTTACAGGAAAAGAAAAAAAAAGTCAACCAGTTCAAACAACACAAACTTATTAAACAAATGCAAGAAATGATTATCAATCTTAAAGAGGTATTTACTAAAGAACTAATGGTCCTAATGAATACAATATTTACTGAGTTTATATAGGACATAGATAAGCTGGCTGAGCTAGTAAAACAATGCAAGATGTAAAAGTATTTTGGTAGAGAAGTGGAAAATTGAAAAATTAGATGAATTTTAGAGCATGAAAAAAATCATTTAAATGCAAAGGGAGCTGGCTCAAACATTGTGAAGACAGAATTTCCAACTTTAAAGGTAAGGTTGATGAATTGTACAAATACTGCAATCAGGGATGACTCCAAAACAAGACATGAGCAAGGTATCTGGATACAACAGCTGCTGAATGACTCAAAGAGGACCAACCTCTCAATTATGAGAATGGGAGAAACAGCAGAAGAGAGCACCAAAGGTAGAAGGAATTTATTCACTGAAATCATGCCAGCAATTTTCCCTGACGTAGGAGAAAAAAATAATATTCATGTATAAGAAGCTTACAGAACACCTAATAATCTTGACCAGAAAAGAATCTCACCACCTCATATTATGATGAAAGCCTCAGAAATTCAACACAAAAAGAGAATATTAAAAGCAATAGAAGAAAAATAGACATTATTCTATGAAAGCAAGCCCATTCAAATAACTGCATATCAGTTCACTCCTCTCTCACTTGTTTTTCTGCCTGTCGTGCTGTGGAGAGCTTTTACCTGAGCTTTCACCGTTGCTGGACTCCCACGAAAGGACTGAGATATTCTGAAACTATGTGCCAAGGTGAACTGTTCCTCTCTTAAGTTACGGATGTCAGGTATTTTTTTCTCAGCAACAAAAAACTAAAACACAAGTGTCAACCAGGTTCTGGTATCCAGTAAAACTAACCCTGAAAATTAAGGTGGCAAAAATTTTTCATGTCAAGGAAACCTTAAAGAAATGTATGAGTACTTCTCACCGTTGCAGAAAATACTTGAAGTCTTAGACAGAGAGAAGAGCAGCACCAAAAAACTCAGAGAAGAGGAAACATCAAAAGCAGAAGTGTAACAACAACAACAAAAAGATGACAATGTTCAATAAAAATCTAACAATAATGTCTGTCAATACTAATGGTCTTAGCAATCAAAATACACAGACTGGCAGAGTGGATCAAAAACAAGACTCAACCATTTGATGTCGCAAGGGACACACTTCATCCATAAAGAAGCACACAGGTAGAAGACAAAAGGCTGGAAACTGATGCCAATTGCTACTGGAGCTGGGAAACAAGCCCAGAGAACACACTTGGCAGGTAAAAGGTTGAAACAACCACTCCACTCTACTAGAGCCTGGAAACAAACAGCAGCAGCTAACTGTCCTATTTTCAGAAACAGAAGACTTTAAGACAGATCAGAGGACAGAAAAATAGATTATATACTGTTAAAAGGGAAAATGCAACAGGAAGATGTCACAGCTACCAATATATACACACACAATATCAAGGCACCCAATTTTAGAAAACAGAAACTACTGAAAATAAAAGTACAAATAGGTCCCAATAAAATTATAGTAGGGTACTTCAATACCCAACTGTCAAAAGCAGACTATCAACTAGTCAAAAAACCTAATAAATATTATTGTCAAAGCACAATGTGAAATAATTAGACTTCACTGATATCTACAGAGTGTTCTATCCAGTATCAACAGAATACACATTTTTCTCAGTGGCATATGGGGCTTTTTCCAAAACAGATGGCATAAGGTATGTTTAAGTAAATGCAAAGAGATTGAAATAATTTCTTGTATGCGTTCTGATTATGGTGGAATAAAAGTAGAAATCATTAGCAAAATGAACTATAAGAAGCGTACAATACGTGGACACTAAGTAATACATTATGTAACAAATAATGGGGTCACAGAAGAAATGAGGGAAGAAATCAAAATCTTCCTAAAGTCAAATGACAATGAAAGTACATCATACCAGAATTGATGAGAACAATGCTGACGGGGAAATTTTTAGCTGTGAAGGCACATATAATAAGGGGGGAGGGGGCTGGGGGAATAGTTCAGCAGTTAAAGTGCTTGTCTAGCAAGCACTATGCAAGCACTAAGTACCTGAGTTTAATTTCCCAGTTTAAATAAGCTGGGTGTAGTGGCACACACCTGTAATCCCAGCACCTGGGACGTTAAGGCAGGCAGATTGTCCCGAGTCCACGGCCAGCCTAGGCTACATAGTAAGTTCAGAATCAGCCTGGACTACAGAGTGAGACCCTGCCTCAAAAAAAAAAAAAAAAGGAAATCTCAAATAAATAGTCTAGTGATGCATCCCAGAGACCTAGAGAAACAAGAAATTCACAAATCCAAAAGATATTACAAAAATAGGAGTGAAAATTAATGAAACTGAAGCTAAAAAAAGAAAAATATATAAAAGACCAATGGATCAAATAGTTAGTTCTTTGAAAAGATAAATGAAGTTGATAAGCTTCTGGCCAAACTCACCAAAAGAAGGAAAGAAAATTCAATCTGTACAGTTAGGAATGACAAGTATGAAAATCCAAGAGAGATTCTTAAAATATAGAGGATGATGAGAAAAAACTTATATTTCAATAAATTCAGAAAAAGAATTCAATAACTTCCTAGACACATACGAGACACCAAAATTGAAGATACAAAATCTCTGAACAGACTAATAACCAGGGATGAAATTGAAGCAGTAATGAAAGATGTACCAAAAAAAAAAAAAAAAACAGGCCATGACTGGATGGATTCACTACAGAATTTTATCAGATCTTCAGGAAAGTTAGCAATAGAAGGAATAGTATGCCATAGTCCTTCCTGGAAACTAGCAGCACCTTATTCCAAAATCAAGTGAATGCGCAACAAAGAAAATTACAGGCCTATTTCCTTAAGAATATAAAATGTAAATGCAAAAATCTTCAACAAGATATTTCCAAGCCGAAAGCAGCAAATTATTAAAAAGATCATATGCCATGATCAGGTTGATTTCATCCTGGAAATGTAAAAATGGATTAACATACGTGAATCAATCAACTACCACCTAAACAAAAGCAAAGACAAAAATCACATGATCATCTCAATAGATGTAGGAAAAAAAACTTTGACAGAATACAGCATCACTTCCTCATAAAAACTCTGGCAAAAATAGATACAGAAAGCTCTTACCTTAAGCTGATAAAAGCAATTTATGAAAATCTGACTTCCAACATCATCCTAAGTGGGGAAACACTTCCCTCAAATCAGGAACAAGACAAGGGTATCCACTCTCAGTACTCATGTTGAACATAGTTCTCAAAAATCTTAACTAGAGCATTCATGGCAAGATGACACAATAAAGGGAATATACATATGAAAGGAAAAAATCAAACTATCCTTATTTTCAAATGATATGATCCTTTATATAGGGGTGCACTTTGATCCTCCTCTCTTTGACCATCTCTCTCTCCAGTTCTCAATAATTCCTTAGGTGTCAGCCTGGGTGGTGGCTAATCCCAGGAGGACTAGGAAACATCAGTTCTGAGATCCTCTGTGACCTAGATATGATTATAAAAAACCATCTAAGACAGTCTGTGGCTAAGGCTTTGCTCCAGGGAGGCAGCAACCATGGCATCACATGTATGGCTACACGGTCCTGGGAAAATCACAGAACCTCCCACTCACTATGAGACTTTGAGTAAATCAGTCTATGTCCCATAGTTCCTTCTTCCAGACACACACACGCGCGCCTGTGCGCGCGAACGCACACCAAAAAAAAAAAAAAACTTTCCTGATATTTTTCCACATCTACTCTCCCTACAGTAATTATTTCACACACTCACAAAAAATTATCTTTATTGGATTTCCCCTGATTATTTCCGGAAGTGAAGCAAGGGCAGGAGGCAAACTGCAGCCTGTTTACCAGTTATTCAAGACTGTTCTTGTACTTTCTTCAGAGCTAAAAATGCATTTTACATTTTCAGTGTTTGAAAAAGAGAAGATGGATAATTTCTTGGCATAAAGAAATTGCATGAAATCTGAACTTTTCATTATTAAAAATTTATTAGACCACAGCCAAACTTACTTCATTGTTTATGGGTCCTGTCTTTCTACAATAGGAAAGTGGGGAAGTTGTCACAGAAAATATGGCTCAAGAAACAAGGCCAAGTCTAGGGTAAAGTAAGAAAAAAACTTACTTTGGTCACAAGATTTAAAGAAGCACGAAAAAGAGTAAGTAATTCATATAAAAACTTAGCGGAATGTAATATATGTGTTTCTGGATAAAATCATCATAAGATAAAATATTTGAAGTCAAAAATGAATTTAATACATCTCACCTAGTGAATATCACAGTTTATCTGATCTGCTCCTCTTAAGCATGCACATACTAGCCCACAATTGAGCAAAATCACAAAGATTTGATTTTTCACCTTGTAAAAAGAAGAGAAGGTCATATTGGGGCTTTCCTTTCTTTTTCTTTTCTCTTCTTTTCTTTTTAGACTGAGGATTGAACCCAGGACCTTTGTTCTTAGCTACACTCCCAGCCCATTTTCTTATTTTTTTTTTTTATTTCAAGACAGGGTCTCACCAAGTCTCTAAATTGCCCAGGCTGACTTCAGACTAGAGACCCTCCTGTCTCAGCTTCCCACAGTGCACCAACCAGGCCTGGCTGAAATTAGTTTTTTAATGGAAAATGTTGTTGTTGTTGTTGTTGTAAAAACTGTGTGAGATGAGTTGTCAGAATAGAAGGAATGCTCAATTTCTATTGGAAAAGTTCGAGTAGGCAAGTGTTATTGATAGAACTTTTCAGAATTTGTATGTCTTAAGTCCTCAAAGATTTGCCAGTCTTCTTGCTGCTCATAAAAGGCTTTTATTTTAAAAGACATATAAAAAAACCTTATGGGATGATTATTGTATAAAATACTGCACCCCAACAATGTTACTTTGCTTGATTCTGATGTTATTAGCTTCAGTAATAAATGAACTGCTGTCATTGAGTCTTCACAATCTACATGCAGCTTGTGTTTCCTGCTTAGGCTTGCTTGAGTACTCCATGGTACAGGCTAAAGTTTGTATCCTTATGAAAAAAGGGCAGTCCTAGAAAGAAACATACAGGGCAATTCACCTGATTGAGGCTTGGAAAAGCAGAGTCTTACTTGGTTTTTTTATTTGAAATTACTTAGATAACTCCAGGCTTTATTGGAAATTGAGTAATAACTTATAATTTTTTATCCAGAGATAGGATTTCATAAGAGTAAACTACTAACCATAATTCAGTAAAGCAGACATTAATTACAGAGGATTGGTGAAATGACAAGGGGATTTTTAAATTATGGTTATTTGCTTGGAATATTGTTGATTTGTTGCTGTGTTCTATTTTTCTGGTTTTATCATGAAGCCTTTCTTCTTAAAACTGTAACGCACAATTTAGTAGACTAATTTTGTATACTGAAATAAAACATTTTAATGGTATTCAATGTTCCTGATTCCTCAAAAAAATGAAGTCTTCTATATAGTTATATGTATACATTTAGTAAGAATTCACTTGATTGTACAAGAATCGAATAAATGGTACAATTACACCACAGCACCATGCTTAAACCTTGAGAAATGCCAAAAGCTTCTCAAGCACCGGGATACTGTCTAGCTCCCAAATCAGCTGAGTTCAGACTGTCTTTCTACTTGGGATCTGCTTCTGTAGCATTTTTTTCCACTGTGTCTTTTTTTTTTCTTTTCATATCCCCTTACCTCCTCATCTGCCACCATACAACCCAGTGCTGCTGCTGCTGCTGATGCAGCTGATGCTGCCGACTCCCAGCTAATGCCCTCCTTCTAGCCCATTATTTCAATAACCTGAGTCTCTGGTTAGAATCTTAGAATCTCTGTCTGTCCAATATTATACTTCAGTAAACTCACCTTGCTGAGTACCTGTTCTCTAGCTCTCTCAATTCCAAGTTGCAGAGAGGCTGGAAGGTTCTGCTTGCTTCTAATCAATCATCTAGGTTCCTTCCATTGTTTGATTTTAAAAAAAAATTGCTCCCATGTCTCTGTAAAATTTCTCTGTTGGAGTCTTGAGTTTTCTCTGTTTTCTTAAAGCTCATTGGCTTCCTTAAAACAGCTCTTCTAAACTCTTTATGTGAAAGTTCGCCCATCCTAGTTACTCTATAGTTGGTTGGTCGCACCTTATTTTGACCATTAGATGAGGTCATGATTCTCTGAAAGTTCTTGATGTCTTTTGGTGTGTGACATAATTGTATTTAGGCATTGAATATTTATTCCAATATTTGTAATCTGGCTTTTTTATTGACTGTATCTTCAGAAATTCTTACAGACTACTCATTTTCTCTGAGCCTGTAGTCATTTCCACTATTTCAGCACCTAGATGATACCCTAAGTCACTGTAAGTCCAGGTTTACCATGTGTCTACTGTTAGTAGGTTGTCATTACAGCACTAAGGGGCAATACAAGCCCAGGTTTGTCCCAAATCTGTACTTGGTATGTTGCTCCACATGAACTGGATGAGTACCGAAAAATAATGATACTTCCCTGCAAGATTCTGTCTGCAGCTGGAGTGTGGCTAGATACCTCATCCTAGCCTTTAGTTAGGTGGGTGGAAACTCAGGGCAGATTCACCATAGAGAGACTATCTCCTGCCACTATGCTATACCCGTGGTCACAAATACTAAATGTTGTGTCATGTACTGAACCCATATTTCACCAATGCCAGCCAGTATTGGAGTAGAACCAAGTCCTACACTGTTAGGGGCTGTCTACTGTTGATATAGATTTGTGACTCCAGACCACCACAACAAGTCACAGGTAATGCTGCTTACAGTAAATCTCCAATAGACTTGTGTCTCATCTGCCTGTCTGGCACCAGACCTTTCCCACAGAATCTAAGAATTGGAGCTGGAGATTGCTAGGATATTCTTGATATTAAGTTTTGCTATCCTATTACTGTTTAAGGGCAAAGTCCTGTACTTATTACCTTGTCCTACCCCAATGAATTAAGTCTTGTTCAGTGCTACACTTCAGTGTTGGGATAGTATTGATCAAGGCGGCCCCTTGAGCACTAATACTAATGTAAACAGTGCTTGCCATGAATTCCCTATCCTCAAAGATCTACACTATCTCAGGGATACACTCAAGTTCATGCCACACATGGTAATGCAGACCAAACTCAAGTTGCCCAGGACACAGTTGTCCTCTTGGTGCTGGTGTAGGTCTAGTGGCTCATCTGCAAGAATTATGGATGCTATTCCAGTATGGTGTGGGGATAACAATACTTCCAGAATTTGGAGGAGCAGTAGTGGAGATACTGCCTTCACTCCTGTGCCAATGCTAAGATGGCTGATATCTATGACTCAGCCACAGAGATATTCTTGGTTTGTGTGTGTGTGTGTGTGGGGGGGGGGGGGGGAGTGGTTCAGGGGTTTAATATAGGCCCAATTCAGGGCTGACTAAAACATAAGCCTTAACAGGTTTCAGTCAGCAGGACACAAGTCTCCACTGATGACAAAGCCAATACAGAGGCCTCATCCAACAGCTCTGTCACAGGTACAGGGCATTTACTTTCTGTGTCACGCAGGGTCTATCACTGAGCTCTAAGGCAAAGTCCTATACTAACTTTCATGTTCTGCTCTGCAGTAGGTGGAGTCTTGCTTCTCCTTTTGTTACTGGAGGCTACTGAAGGGGTAGTAGAGTCATTTCCTCAGCTACCTGGTTAACATAGTTTCAACAGCTCATTTTGTAGGCACTAGCCCAGGGACAGGAGATGTGGAGTTCTTTACAACACTGGATTTCACTGGGGCAGGCCTGGACTTAATTCCCCTTCCCTCATCCAAACAGAAGGCATCTATCTCTCTTCATGATGCTTGATGCTTTGGAAGGGTTGACTAAAGCAATGCTTTCCTTACCTTCTTCAATGCATCTTTTCTCAATATTGTACAAAAAAAAAAAAAAAAAAACAGTCACTATGTTCTTTCATCTGACTTGATTAGCTGCTCTGACTGTATGTTTCAGTAATCCGGTGCAGTTTTAGTAGCCCTGCTAATTGATGTGTATCTGGGAAGAAAACCACCAGAGAGTCTTTCTCAGGTGCCAGTTTTGTTCTGCCTTTATGAAATATTTCATTTGGAAGAAAGGCTGATGCTAAGAATCAGAAATATCAATACATCTGCATATTAATATATAAAGAAGCCTAACAGAGCTAGGGATATGGCTCAGTGGTAGAGTACTTGCCTAGAACACAGGAGGACCTAGTTCAATGTCTAGTACTACCAAAAATTTAAAAAATAATAATAAAGTAAATTAATAATCTTGCAAATTTTCTCATCAGAACCCTGAACCTATCCTTTTGTTGTTGTCTGTTAAGTTTGAGTATTAAGGTTGACCTCTGGTTTTTCAGTGACTTTCAAAAGCAGATGTAAATAACTTGACATTTTTCTTGTTTATTTGCCCATTGTCAGTTAGTTTGCAGTTAGTTTGTCATTCTAATCTTTTTTCCCCCCACATTTTATTGATATGTATATGTGCAAAATTCAAGGTTTACAATGAGGTTGGGCATTTTGTGCACATTTGTATCTTGTCAAGGTGACAAGGCCTTTCCCACTCTCCTTTTGTCTCTACCCCTACCCACCCCGCCCACCCTCCTCCCCCAACCTACACCCCTCTTTCACTTTGTCTTTCATCTTAAGTTCCAAAGGAGTTGTGATCTGGGTCTCTCATATCAGAGAGACCATTGGATGTTTCACCTTCTGCTTCTGACTTACTTCACTAAGCATGATATTCTCAAGTTTCTTCCATTTGCCTATAAAAGCCTCCACGCTGTTGGGCTTTATTGATGCATAGTATTCCATTGTGTCTAAATACCACAGTTTGTGTATCCACTGGTCTGTTGATGGGTATTTTGGTGACTTCCATATTTTAGCTATTGTTAGTTGTGCTGCTATAAACATGGGTATACATATATCTCTGCTATGTGTTGTTTAGGCCTCTTTTGGATACATTCCCAGAAGGGGTGTCACTGGATCGAAGGGGTTATTTATTTCTAGTCTTTTAAGAGCTCTCCATACTGCTTTCCAAAGAGGTTGTACAAATTTACATTCCCACCAGCAGTGCAGGAGGGTTCCTTTCTCCCCTCAGCCAGGCCAGCACTGATTGCTATTTGACTTGTTGATATAGGCCATTCTCTCTGGGGTGAGATGGTATCTTAGCATTGTTTTGCTTTGCATTTCTCTTATGGTTAGAGATGTTGAACATCTTTTCATGTATCTATAGACCTTTTGCATTTCTTCGTGAGTGAACTGTCTCTTCATTTCATTTGCCCACTTTTCAATAGGATCCTTTATTTTGGTAGACTTACGTTTCTTCAGCTCCCTGTATATTCTAGTTATAAGCTCCTTACCTGAGATGTTGGTGGTAAATATTTTTTCCCAGTCTGTTGGATCTCTTTTTACAATGTTGATAGTTTCCTTTGCTGTGCAGAAACTTTTTAGTTTGACAAGGTCCCATTTGTTAATAATGGGGATAATTTATTTTGCTCTTGGTGTCTTGTCAAGAAAATCTTTGCCTACCCTATGTCTTTTAGAAATTTGCCTACTTTGTCTTCCAGAAGGTTTAGTGTTTCATTTTTAATGTTTAGGTCTTTGATCCATTTTGATTTGATTTTGGTGCATGGTGATAGGTGTGTGACTAGATTCATTCTTCTGCATGTGGATGTCCAGTTTTCCCAGCACCATTTGTTGAACAGGCTGTGCTTTTTCCATTGTGTGCATTTGGCCCCTTTGTCGAAGATTAAATAATTGAGGGTATTTGGGTGTGTCTATGCATCTTCTATTCTCTTACACTGGTCTATCTGTCTATTTTTTGTGCCAGTACCAAATTGTTTTTACAACTATGGCTTTATAGTATAGCCTGATGTATGGAACTGTATTGCCTCCTGCTTTGGTCTTGTTACTCAGGATTGCTTTGGCTATTCTTAGTCTCTTTTGGTTCCATATGAATTTAAGAATTGTTGTTTCAAGTTCTTTGAAGAAACTTGCAGGTATTTTGATAGAAATTGCATTGAATCTGTATATCAGTGTCGATAGTATAGTCATTTTTACTATATTTATTTTGCCTATCCAAGAGCAGGGAATACTTTTCCATTTTCTAGTGTCTCCTACAATTTCTTTCTTCAATGTAATGTAGTTTTCTTTATATAGGTTCTTCACATCCTTGGTTAGGTATGCTCCTAGGTATTTAATTTTTTGCTGAGCTATTGAGAATGGAATTGTTTTTCTGAGTTCTTGCTCAGTAAGTTCATTGTTAGTATAGAGAAAAGCTATTGATTTTTAGTGTTACTTTTGTAGCCTGTGACTTGGCTAAATTTTTTTTATTATTTCTAGAAGTTTCTTAGTGGAGTTTTTAGGGTCTTCCGTGTAGATAATCATATCGTCTGCAAATAAGGAGAATTTGACCTCCTCCTTTCCAATGCAGATTCCCTGTATTTCATTTTCTTGTCTGATTGCTATGGCCAGTGTTTCAAGGACTGTGTTGAATAAGAATGGTGATAGTGGGCAGCCTTGTCTTGTTCCTGATTTGAGAGGGAATGATTTCAACTTTTCTCCATTTACTATGATATTTACAGTAAGCTTAGTATATATGGCTTCTATGAGTTTTAGGTAGGGCTCTTCTATGCCTATTTTTCTCAGTGTTTTTATCATGAAGGGGTGTTAGATTTTGTCAAAGGCTTTTTCTGCATCAATAGAGATGATCATGTGGTTTTTGTTTTCACTTTTGTTGATATGGTGTATTACATTAATTGATTTACATATGTTGAACCAGCCTTGCATCTCAGGAATGAAGCTCACTTGATCTTGTATGATCTTTCTGATTACTTGTTGGATTCTGTTTGCCAGAATCTTATTGAGGATTTTTGCATCTATATTCATTAAGGATATTGGTCTGTAATTTTTCTTTCTAGTTAAGTCTTTGTCTGGTTTTGAGACTAGTGTGTTGCTAGCCTCAAGAAATGAGTTTGGTAGTGCTCCTTCCCTTTGTATTTTATGAAATAGTTTGAGGAGGATTGGAGTAAGTTTTTTCCTAAAGTTCTGAAAAATTCTGCTGTGAATCTATCCAGGCCTGGACTTTTGTTTGTAGGTAGAGCTTTTATTACTGCTTCAATTTCTGTGTGTGTGATGGGGTTTTTCAAGGTTGTTATATCTTCTTCACTTAATTTTGGTATTTTATATGTATCTAGGAACTCGTCCATTTCTTCCCAGTTCTCAAGTTTATTAGAATATAGGTGTTCAAAGTAATTTCTTATAATATTCTGGATTTCTGCATAGTCTGTTGTAACTTGACCCTTTTCACTTCCAGGTGTGCTAATCTGTGTCTTTTCTTTCTTTTTCTTGATGAGGTTGGCAAGAAGTTTGTCGATTTTATTAATTTTTTCAAAGAACCAGCTCTTTGACTCATTAATCTTTTTTATTGTCATTTTAATTTTGATCTCATTTATTTCAGATCTGATCTTTATAATTTCTTCTCTTCTACTGCCTTTGGGTTGAGTTGTTCTTCTTTCTCTAGGTCCTTAAGGTGCATCACTAGTGAATTTATTTGTGACTGCTCTGTTCTTTTGATATGTGCATTTATAGCTATGAATTTTCCTCTAAGGACTGCTTTCATTGTGTCCCACAGATTTTGATATGATGTACTTCCATCGTCATTAAACTCTATGAAGTTTTTGATTTCTTATCTGATTTCTTTCATGATCCATTGTTTGGTCAGTAGTAAGTTGTTAAGTCTTCATGTATTTGTGTATTTTCTTCTGTTTCTGCTGCTGTTAAGTTCCAGTCTTATACCACTATGGTCTGAGAGTATATAGGGGACTATTTCTATCCCTTTATACTTGCTTAAGCATGACTTATGTCCTAGGACATGGTCTATTTTAGAAAATGTTCCGTGTGCTGCTGAGAAGAATGTTCAGTGTGTTGATGTTGGGTGGAAGACTCTGTAAATGTCTGTTATGTCCAAGTTTTCTGTAGTATCTCTCAGTAGTTGTATATCTTTGTGGATTTTTTGTTTGGTTGATCTATCTATTTCTGATAGTGGAGTATTAAAGTCCTCTACTATAATTGTTTTGGGGCCTATGTGTCCTTTCATGCTTAGTGAAGTAAGTCAGAAGCCGAAAGTGAAATATCGAATGGTCTCTCTGATATGAGAGACCCAGATCACAACTCCTTTGGAACTTAAGATGAAAGACAAAGTGAAAGGGGGGGAAGGGTGGGGAAGCAGGGAGGGAGAAGAGAGTAGGGGGAGGGACAAAAGGAGAGTGGGAAAGCCCTTGTCACCTTGACAAGATACCAATGTCCACCAAATGCCCAACCTCATTGTAAACCTTGAATTTTGCACGTATACATATCAATAAAATGTGGGAAAAAATTTTTTAAAAAGATTCTATTACATTGTATAGGTTGAAGCTGAGTATACATAACAAAACATAACTAAATTCAAGCACATATCACAGAAAGACATTATGTAATTAAAAGAGATCTCCACTATAAATCTTCAACCCTCAACACAGAAGCAATAGGAATATGAGAAGGAAGATAATAATGTGCCTCCAAAAACTCTTCTAAAGCTGATCTCAAGGGCCCTAGAGGAAATTATAGACAAAGAACTCAAAAATCAAATGATTGAAATGTTTGAAGACATGAAAGAAATGGAGAAAACCTGAAAGCATTTCCTCTAAAATCAAGAACAAGACTAGGGGTTCCACTCTTATTACTCGTGTTCCAAATATGTACTTGAGGGGCTGGAGCAATGAAACAGCAGTTAAAGCATATGCTTTGCAAGCAAAAGGCCTTGAGTTTTATTCTTCAGCACACATACAGCCAGGCATGGTGCCAATCCCTGTAATCCCAGAGACTGAGGGAGAAGCATTGCTGTGAGTCTAAGGCTGGCCTAGTCTTCATAGTGAGTTCAAGAACAGCGTGATCTACAGAGTGAGACCGTGTCTTAAAAAAAAAATACTTGAAATTTTAGCCAAAACAGTTAGGTAAGAGAAAAAGATAAAGTGATACATACAGGAGAGGAAGAATTTGAATTATATTCTTTTTTTGCAGATAACATGATCTTTTATATCAAAGTGCCAAAAATTCCACAAAAAGATTCTTAGCACTAATAAACAAATTTAACAAAGTAGCAGATAAAAAAATAAATGCACCAAATCAATACTATATCAACAATGAACCTAACATGGAAAAATCAAGAAAATAATCTCACTCAAGGTAGCATAAAAAGAAATTAAGCACTCAAGAATTAACTTAACCAAGGGAGTGAAAGACCTCTACGATGAAAATTATAATCTGAAAAATATTGAGGACATTAGAAAATGAAAGAAACATACCCTGTTGCTGGATAGATAGAATCAATATTATCAAAAATGGCTATTCTACAAAAATGATATATAGAATTAATCCAATTCCAATCAAATATCAGGATCTTTCTTCATAGAACTGCAAATAACAATCCCAAATTATAAAGAACCAGCAGAGACCCAGGGTAGACAAATCAATCTTCAGCAACAGAAACAAAAGAGAACGCATAGTTCCAGATTTCAAATTATATTATAAAGGTAAAGTGATAAAACTAGAATGGTACTGTCGCAAAAACAGATGTGTGGATCGGCACAACAGAACTGATGTTGTAGAAAAAGCTCCTAGGCACCTTCAACCATCTAGTCTTTGACAAAGGGGCCAAAAATGTGCTGGAGAAAGACAGTCATTTAAAACATTTAATAAATGTTGCTGGAAAAGAAACTGATTATCTACATGCAGAAGAATGAATCTAGATCTGTATCTCTCATCATATAATAAAATGAAATGAAGTGGCTCAAAAGACCTTATATATAAAATAAAAAACAAGTAGATGCAATTCTTGGAGACATACACATATGCAAGGATTTATTAAAGAGAACTATAGTTGCCAGAAACATCAAGAATCAACAATGGGATCACATCAAATGATCTATATGAAAGAATTTAGTCAAGACACAAAGGTAGCCATGCAGAAATATAGGTAGAATTTATCTGAAAATAGAGAATTACACCTTCAGGGATGTTGGGTTGTACCACAAAGGCCTCTAACTGTGAGTCTAGATATTCTTTTATGCACACAAGAGTTACTCTTGAATTTAAGGGGCGATGAGGGTAATTGTAATGCTTATTGGCATTTTTTTAGAGGTAACATTGGAGTTGCAAAATGTATTTCTGTTCTTTTCAAATAGTTAATAGTCCCTCAGGAAACATATAAAAAAACTTAGGAAAGAAATTTATGAAAGCTAAGTTATTAATCTAAATCAGGTCCCAGCTCAAGGTGGGAGAGTCTTTAAAGAGCATTTTGTTTCCTGGTATCACTGGGCAGCTAACTAAGAATGTTGTATTCCTTGTTCTAGAAATACGTGCCCTGTGTATTGGGTCAGAGATCTAGCAAATGATTATAAATGTATTACACATTGAAATCTTTGTTTCTTGACTGTAAATGGCAAAGTATGCTATTTTGAATTCCTCCTTTGTCCCTCCCTCCTACTAATGTCTGATTTTCTCCCTAACACCATGAGGCATAGTGGTCAGGGCGAAGGTAGGCAAATGGGTATATGACAAGTTTTAGAAACATTTTTTTTTCAAATCTGAATGGGTGGTGTTTTGTTAGGATAGTAATAATTAAATAAATTAAATTCTAGTGGTTTAAAATTGTGTTTACCCAAGTGATCTTGTGTTTGAAAAATGACATAAATGACATCTTCCTCTTTGAATAAAAAGGAAGAATTATTATGATTTTTTTCAGTGATTAATCCCTGGTTCTTATACATTGTAGGCAAGTGTCTTACCACTGAGCTTTGCTCCCAGCCTTGAAGGCTGTTATTCTCTTATAAAACAAATGTTCATCATTTTAATGTAGTGATTTAAATCATTTAATATCATTAGAGTTTTTATTTTTAAGAGTTGAGATTGTTAAAATTTCAATGTTATAGTCTTCAACCTTATTTTTAATTTTACACATTACCTTCATCTTATATTTTTGAATTTATTGAAAGTTACTACACATGCCTATTTTTAAGTCATTGAAATATTTTTTCTACCAGTAATAGTTTTAAGGAAAATTTCCAATTAATTTTCAATAGTTAAAAGAAATAGAGAAGAGACAATAGTGATGTGGTATCTTTGAAAAGATTTTCAGTATTCTTATTAGGAGAAAGCAATAAAAAAATGTTCATTTTCTCCACAAAAAAACTGTCTACTCAGTCAAACTTCACAGATTCCCCAGAATCATCTTTTCAAGGTAGGCTCTGACACTGCTGCCATCTGTCTGTAGCCAGCCTAAACCAGTGTCAGCAAGCGCCCTGCTAAGACAACTTTGCAAGTGTTCATCTCTTGATAACTAATCCAGTTTCTCATGTCTCACCATTGACGTACATGTTCTTGGCCTGTCTTTAACAAAAAATCCAGTTAAGTCCATTTAGCAGGAATCTCCCTTTGACATTTCCTCTGAGTAATTGTCATCCAGTAATCCCTCACATTGTTTTCTGCTTATAAATTCACAGGAGTCTTTTCTGAGTTCAAATTTGAGCCTGACCTCTCTTTCCTGTTGCATTTTCTCCACTACAATAGCCTTGAATAAAGTCTTCCTTGACATTTTAATGAGTATCAAGAGAGCTTTTCTTAAATAGGTTTAACAACTTGCAAGAGAAAAAAAAAGTGTATTTCTCTTTATCTATCCTACATTCATGGAGGAGGCTCTATAATAAAAGAGACTTTTTTTAAAAAAAGAAAGTCACACAGGAAATGGAGATCCAAAGAAACTGTAAAATCTGAGCATTTCTTATTGAGGCTTGATGAAGCCTGGTCAGTAAAGGAAAAATATGAAAGGTGGACCAACCGGTAAGATCATATGTTTTAATGGTAATGAATTAGGGAAATATTTGAGGGCCTGTTTATTTAGATTCTTTCCTATGTTCCTTTGTTATCACAGAGAAGAATGTTCCTTTTCCTTGGGGCTAATGAATTCAAACTCAGTAACTGCCAATGTAAAAAGTGTTCTTAGAAATTGAAATTCAGAAAGCACAGATTCAAATTTTTTTAAGTGCTCCAAAAAGGTAGGAAGATTGGGAGCTTACATGGAACAACTCTACAAAACCTCTTAACATATATCTTGAGTTTCTGGACATAATGTAAATTATCTATTCCGTGTTCCTGCAGTAAGCATGTGACCAAAGTTCATACTCATAAAGCAGCAGCTGGAACCATGCACAAGTTCTACTTGCTAATAGCCATGTGACCTATTTTGAAGAGCTCTTTCAATATTGTTTCATGATTATGATCTTCCTTTTATTTCCACACCAGGAAAGAACCTTGTGCAATCTTATCAGAGCCCTAGGCCAAAAGCTTGATTCTAGGGGTCCCGATAAATTGGTCCTGGCCACTTACCCCATCTCAAAAAATACAGAAAAATAACAATACAAAACAGAAAAGAAACTTGAATCAGTATAGCTATACTGGGAAGAAAAGGGGAACAGTGTCTTCAGCCCTGTCTTGAAAACAGCACAGGGCAATATAAGTGCCAAGACTATATGGGGAAGAGGGACATCGAGTATTCATAATAAGGTAGTTTGGGCCAAAGTGTGATCTGGCAGATTAATATCTCAAGACAAGCAGGACCTTGTCAGTGTTAGGAACATTGCTGTCTACCGAGTGGGAAGTTTCAATTCTCAAATGTTGTTCGTGTATCAGATCTGTTGTTTTTGAAATTCAAGGTAATTGCAGTGGAGAATGACTAAAGGAACAAGTCAGAATAGAAGTTGGGCTGCTACGGTTTTATCTTGCTTTCAGTTGCCTACTGAGTATTAGCAGGCCCAAGTGAAGTGTCTGGTAAGTCCTTGGTCCGTGTGAGGTCATTATGAATTCAGGGGAAGGTCAGATAAATTCTTGCTAGGTTTTAAGATCTTTTTCAGTTGACAAGGAGGTGGGGAAAGTGAGAGTGATTTTTCTTTTTCGGCTGTTTCCTCAAATGCTAAGATGTCATGTTTAGAGGGTAGTATGTAATTTTCCTCTAACAGGAATTAATGGCCCACCTTGATTGTGTCAAGAAGTCATAAACACAATACACACTGCCTCCCCAGAAATCACTTAAGTACTCCTAAAATCTTGTAGGAATCCAGTTGTATTTTATAAAAATGGAAAAGCATTGATTTTTTTTCTCTCTGTAAATCTAATATATATATATATATGAAAATTTGAAACTAAATATAACAAAATTCCTTCACTTGATAAATAATCCTGGAAAGTGAGATAAGGAGAGGGAGTCAACTCAAAAATGAAACAGAATAAAGAAAGTGCTGAGTTAAGTAATAAAGGCAAGTGCTTCTGGTCAGCTAGAAAAAAAATCAAGTTAATGCTATTGAAGGAGGCAGAACAGATTTTTTTGAAAAGATTTCTCAAAATAAAGTGGCAACCTTTGTTATTAATTGCATTTCAACGCTGTGTGGCAGTAGTCTGAGACTGGCATGAGGAATGATTTTTTGATCATGTAAAATCCTGAATGAGGCATGAGGACCCGAAAAGAGATATGTATGCATTCTAGCAGATCCTGTTTGGCATAACTTTCCAGGGAAAAGTCCCTGTGGTTTCCACATCTTATGCCCTGAACTCCTGTCTCAGATGAGTGTTTCATTCTCTGCCTCTACATGTAGCCAGCTCCTAACCAGGTCTTCCAATGAGTCCAGCTGCCCTTTGGAAATCTCATTTTTCGCAGTTAACAATCTGAAAAACTGTATTGCATTCTGTAGATATACCAATGTCAGTCTTGAGTAAAAATATAGAAAATGGTTGAAAAAGCATAGAGACTGTGGTTTTGTTTTTGTTTTCCTTTTTGCTGTGCTGGTAATAGTGTCAAATTTTTAGAGGGGAAATTTCAGTTATCCCTTAGAAGAATATTAGTAGTTTTCACAACCCAAAATTCATCCTGCCCCTGTGTTTTCCAAGTTTCCGTTTTAATTTCACCTTCAGCTACTTCTCCCACTGTCTCATTCATCTCTCTTTTGTTCTCCCAACCCATCATCCCTTTTCTTCATTTGATTGGTAACAGCGTCTTTAATTGGCTTAAAGTCAGCTATTCTGTATTCCTGGAGTACAGATAGTATTCATTAACAACTCAATAACTGAAATCTCTTTTGTTAGATCTTTTCTGCTATACAAAAGAAAAGTCCATTTATATCCAATAATTCTGTGATAAGGCATCCTCTACACCATTTATAAAGATGCTAAGTAAGATTAATTCTAACACTAATTATTAAGAAATCAATCCTTGGAACTTCTCATTTATCTCTTTCATTTGATTTTATTCTTCAGGCCAGCTTTCCATTTTTGATGATGTGTTTCACTGCTGTGAAACCCAAAATAACTGAGAAAAACAACTTAACAGTGGAAAGGTTTACTTTGGCAAAAGAAAGGGGTCACACCACATGGCACCATTAAGCAGAATGGGGACCATGCACTAGGAGGGGAATTCCTTCTTATTTTGCTTTTGTTCCATCCAGGCCCCACCTGTAGGCCTGCCCACCCCCAAGGCAGTCTCCTTATCAGTTTGCTGTCCCAAATGCCAATCATCTCTGGAAACATAAACACACATAGGAATGTGCTCTACTAATTGCCCAGGAGGTTTCAACCTAATCAAGTTTACAATCTGGATTAACCATCATGGACAAACCCATTCCCACTCACATTGCTGTAGCAAATTTTTAGGGAAAATTATAATATCAGTCCTTAGTCCCCTTTATGTTTTCTCCTTTTAAGAATTGTACTAAATTCTTGAAAATATAATTTTGTAAAACATCACTTTTCTCTTGGCAATCTTATAATTTATAAAATTCACTAGTTTGGCTGTATAAGAAAGTGAAAATTATGGCAGATTATATCTGTGACACTCCACGGGGTCTTTTTGCTGATTAGTGAACTCCTGTGAATGAGAACCACTAGCACACGGCCAGTAGGTGGCGATCATTGTTGTTCTGCTCCAGCCCTCAGTACAGTACAACCCTCTGAAACTGTTAGAACTATGCCATCGTGGATTATGCCAAAAGTCTCACCAATAATCATTTGGTTTTGTCTATATATATATATATATATATATATATATATATATATATATATATATGCAAAACACAATGGTTACATTGAGCCTGAGTGTTTTGTGTACATATATATTGCATTAACATCCCTTCCCCTCCCCCTTTGGGGCCCTCTCACACTCTCTTCATCTCCCTTAATTCTCACTATAACACCCAATTGGTTCTGTACAGTGACTTAATTTGAGTTTCTTAGAGTAGAGAAACCATGAGATAGTTAGCCTTCTGAGTTTGACTCACTTCTTTAAGCATGACGGTCTCAAGTTGCATTCATTTACCAACAAATGCCTCAAATCTGTCTTTATGGACAAGTAGCACTTCATGGTGTACATGTACCACAATTTTTTGTAGCCATTGGTCTGTTGATGGGTATTTTGGTGTCTTCTGCATTTTAGTTAATGTTAGTTGTGCTGCTGTAAATATGGGTATACATGTATCTCTGTTATGCATTGCTTTTAACTCTTTTGGAAAGATACTCAAAAGAGGTATGACTGAATCAAATGGACTGTTTATTTTCATCCTTTTGAGGAATCTTCATACTGCTTTCCATAGTGGTTATACCCATTTACAGTTCCACCAGCAATGCAAAAGTGTTCCTTATTCCCTGTAACCTCACCGGCAATGATTGTTGTTTGATTTGTTTTATAAATGACATACTCAGTGGGGTAAGATGGTATCTTAATGATGTTTTAATTTTCTTTTTTCTAATGGATAAAGATGTTGAACATCTTTTCATGTATTTGCTGGCCACTTGAACTTCTTCACTGGAGAACTGCCTGTTATTTCAGTTGCAAACTTTTTATTCTTTTTTCAGTTCCTTATGTATTCTAGTGTGACAGTGTACTAAAAATCCAACATTAGGTTTACTTTTGTAATTTTATAATTTTCTGTAAATTTACATTGATGTTAACTTTCTGTGACCAGGTTGTGAAGTGATATAATGCAGACTGCCAATATACTAAAGTGACTCCATTTTATGATAATTATACTCCTCAGCTTATGTATTTGCTGTGTAAGTTAGAACTTACTTTATAAGTCAGTTTGCTGTGAGTTCATCTCCTGAAGCCCCACCTGCCTCACCTTGGAGCCTTGCTTGTGCACTTATCAGGATGTCTCTGGAGTCTTATGATAAGGGCAGAGGCTTAACCTCTTCATCCCTTGACTCCATGGCAACCTGCCAAGAGTCACGTATTTCTTGAGAATCATGTATTTCGTGCAGAAACAGCCCACCAAGAACAGCAGCTAGGTTTTGGTATATAGTAATGTATGCAATGATGATGTAAAATTCTCTGTATAATCTTTGTGTAAAGCTTGCTCGTGGCTGCGGTCTGAAGACTCACCCAGAGTCTAGGGACAGTTCTGCCACCAATTGTAATAACATTTCAGCCATAATAAAAGAAAACTTATCTTGCTCCAAATGGCCTTTGGTGGTCTCCTAATTTTGACCTATAAAACTGGTATATTTACTATGTATTAGATATACTGGACTATAACTATTCTAGTATATTTACTATCTACACCTCCTGTCTAGGGTCTAGGTAGTAAAAATTGTTTCTCATTCTATTAGTTCTCTATTAGTTCTCTTTTCACTCTCTTAATAGTTTTCTTTACCCTGAAGAAACTTTTTAATTTTATATAATCCCATTGTTGATTATGGGGGCTATTTCTTTTGTTTCAGGTGTCCTATTAAGAAAGTCTTTGACCATGCTTACATCTAGATTTTTGCCTTTTTTCTCCTCCATATGGTTTATATTTCCATTTTAATATCCAGCTCTTTGATTTTAATACATGACCATAGTGTATGTCTAGATTTGTTTTTCTGCATTTACATAACCAGTTCTCCCAGCACCATTGTTCAAGAGGCTGTCCTTTTCCTAGTGTATGTTTTAGGCCCTTTTATTTAAGGGTAAGGTAGCTGACTGTACTTTATCTCTGCACCCTCAGTTCTGTTCTATTGGTTAACCTGTTTTTGTGCCAGTACTGTAATAGTTTTTTTTTTTTTTTTGTAATCACTGTTGCTTTGTAATATAATTTAATGCCTGTAATCATGCCACCTGCTTCTGTCTTGTTACTCATAATTGCTTTGGCTATTCTCTTTTGGTTCCATATGAAGTTAAGGATTTTTTTTAAGTTATATGAAAAAAGTTGGTATTTTGAAAGTAATTGAGTTGAATTTGTATATCAGTTTTGACAGTATTGCCATTTTGACAATATTAATTCTGCCTATTCAGGGGGAGAAGATGTCTTTCTAATGCCTTGTTCAATGTCATTTTCCACTATAATATAGTTGAGTTTTGCTTTGTTTTCTTTTGTTTTGTTTTGTTTTGTATTGAGAAAGGTTCTTGCTCTGTAGTCCAGGCTGATCCTGAACTCACTATGGAGCCCAGGCTGGCCTTGGACTCATGGCAGTCCTCCTATCTCAGACTCCTGAGTGCTATTTTTTGTATTAATTTTGTAACCTGAAGTTTAGCTGAGTTTGTTAATTAGTTCTAAGAGTTTCATGATGGAGTTTTTGGAATCCTCTATGTAGAGAATTATGTGATCTACAAATAAGGATAGTTTCACTTCCTCATTTCTGATTTGTGTTCAGTTTATTTTGCTGTCTTGGCTGATTGATTTGGTAAGGGTTTTGAGAACTATGTTGAATAGGAATGATGAGAGTTGACAGCCTTGTTATGTTCCTAAATTAAAGGGGAATACTTTCAATTTCTCCCCATTTACTATGATATTTACAGTAGATTTGTCATATATGATTCTTTCATTTTGAGATAAGGTCCTTCCATACTTACTTTCCTTAGGATTTTTTTTTGTCATGAATGGATGGTAGATTTTGCCAAAGGCCTTTTCTTCATCAATTGAGATGATCATATGTTTTTTGTTGTTGCTTTTGTTAATGTGGTATGTTATATTAATTGATTTACATATATTAAAGCTGCATATATCCTTCCAGGTCCCATCCCAGTGAGCTATTAATTCTGAAGGTCATTGTAGTGACCAACCTTCTGCTGATTCACTAATCTCTTCCAGTCTTTGGTGAAGGAGAAGCAGATTAGGGAACTGTATATGGTCTACAGACAAATGTTTGTTGGCCTATATTGGATAAGAAGATCACTGTCTATGTCAACATCCACACTTTAAAAAAAAGATTTACGTTTCCACTACTATCTAAGATTAACAAAATATTGTCAGAACATAGTAGCTGCACCCACAATATTCATAGGTGCAGTTTATACCCTCAATATATCTAACTAAACCTAATAATGACTTCTTGAAATATTCTACTAATATCAGTGTTATATTAGAGTCATTAAAATAATGGAGCTCTATATTGCTCATCTAGACTAAACAACCCTTATTAACAAATTCGTTTTCTCTGGGTCCGGCAGAGAGCCCTTTATTGGGATTATTTGCCGAAAGTTCTTTTTTTTTTTTTGTCTCTTATTATGTCTTTGTTGAGATTTCTTTAACATGGCCTCATCTACCAGTTCACATAAGAAAAGAACTGTAACAGTGAAACTCATAGGGCTAGAAAATGGGAGAAAGAAAAAGCTGAAAGTTAAATTTCAGATTCCTTAGCTGAGTACTGAAAGGTAAATGTACATTCAAAAAACATTCAGGTTATCATTACATCAATTAGTTTTCATAGGCTTAATAGGTCAATTACATTAAATGAACTTAAGTCTATGTCACAGAAGTATATTACACATAAAGCAATAGATATAATGGCATAGTTAGTTATTTCAAAATTTATTAGCTTTCATAAATTATTATTCATATTTCACTAATTATTTACATTTTGCCAGATTTTTTCTTTTGCCAGATTTGCTTCTTTATCTACTTCTCCATCCACAAATTCATGTGCACATATTTTTAAAAGATTTTATACCAATTCCCTAGGTTGAATATAATTACTATGTTTTGCAAACTAATATATTATTGAAAATAATAGTTATGGGGAAAGTTTCATTGATTTTATGAGAAAGCTTATACTGTTTTATTAGGATATCGATAAAATGAGTCTAATACCAATCATCTATTTTTTTTTTGGTCACACTTTCCCTTTTGATATTTCCTTTCCTGTACGTTTTTGCTACTACTTGTCTCTCTATCTCAAAGATTCCTGCAAGTATTTTCTACAATGCTAGGCTAATGGTCATAAATTTCTTTAGGGATTCTTGGTCATAAAAAATTTTACTTCTTCAATCTTCAGGGATAATTTCCCTGGATACAACAACCTGGGTTGACACTTACTGTCTTTTAAAGCTTGAAAGATCTTGCTCCAGGCTTTCCTGGCCTTTGGCCTTTAAGGTTTGCACTGAGAAATGTGTGGTAATGTGAGTGGATTTGCCTTGGTAGAATAATGTCTTCTTTTTTCTTACTGCTTTTAACATTTTCTCTATAAGTTGTATTTCTGAAGTTTTGATTATGATATGTAAAGGCGAGACCTGTTGCTGGCTGAGGTTATTTGGTGTTCTATAAGTTACTTGTACCTGAATATTAATTTCTTTTCCCTGACTTGGGAAATTGTCTTGCATGATTTCAGTGAGCACATTCTTCATACCTTCAGTGCTGTTTTCTGCTCTTTCTTTCACACCCATAATTCTGACTTTGGTTTTCTTTGAATCATCCATCAGCTGTTGTATCTAGCTACCTGGCTCAATTCTAATTTTGGAATTATTTCTAAATATAACATTTGTTTACTCAGCTTTGTCCTCACAATGTTCAAGTTGACTTCCCTTGCTTTCAAATATATTTTTCGTATCCTGAATTTCAGGTAGATTTCTTTTCAAAATTTCCACTTCTCTATCAAAATATTCCTTCATATCTTGAATTTCCTTATTCACCTTGTCCAATTTTCTATTTGTGGTTTCTGTCTGCTCAGTAAGTTTTGTATTCATTAGGCCCACTATTTGTTTAGTAAATTCCTCTTTAATCCCTCTGATCACTACTTGCATTTCTTTGAGAATATCTTGTTTGAGCTGACTGTTTGACACATTTATTTGCTTTTTGACTTTCTTCCCTATGAGTTCCATTATTTCAGGGCCCATGACATTAGTACCTGGGTCTCAGGCATTTCTGTGTGTGTCCTGTCCTTGTTTTCTTTTTCTTCCCATGTTTCTGTTGTTGAGGGACCTTGCTTTAAAGCCCTAGCTGAGTATGAGAATGAGTATGTGGGTGTGTGGGGGTGCCTAAGTTCCTCTAAGATCTGTGTTGGGAATAGGCAGTGAGGGAGAACATAGTAGTCTGATGGTCTCTGAGGTGTCTTTTTTATCTCTGCCCCTGAGAAGAGCTCTACCTGCTGTCCTGGATTCCCTCCCTCTAAGGGCAGGGCTCACCACCCCCCTGAGTTGTCCCAGGGGTTGGTGGCCTTTCTCTCCCCTCCACAACTATTTCTATACCAGTTTCTTCCTAGGCATTGTTTAAGAGTGACCCAAAAAATCCTGGTGTTCTCTTCTGAGCTTTCTTTTACTCTAAACAGTTCGGTCTTGGGGCTCTTTTTTTTTTATGACTCCTGCTTAGGACATTGCCTGTTACAGCTGCTGAACACTGCTTCTGATATAGGCTCCAGGAGGCCTTTCCTATGAGGAGTTCACATTGCATTTGGTGTATGCACTTCCTGCAGGCTTATTTCAGGAGACTGGGGCTACCAGCTGCTATCAATTCTCACTTCTCTCAGACCCATGCTTATGTCCAGCAGAAGCTCCTGGCAGGCTTTCCTGTGTGGATACCTGTGGCTCCCTGCCATTTGCAGTCAGCCTAGGGCAACTTCCTGATCTGCTTTCTGAGCTGCTTCCTGAGCAGCTTCTGATACGTTTTCAGAGTTCCTGGCTGTCCCATGGCCTTTTCACAATGGTTGAGGCACTCATTCTTGTTCCAGTTACATTGAACAGGAGGTTTTTGATTGTATTCTCAACTTTTTGAGTGGATCATGAGGAGACATTGCACAGCTCTGTTACTCGGCCACCATCTTGACCAGAAGTCTAAAATTTTAAATCGTAGTTTTATATATCTTTTTAAAAGTGTAGAATGGAGAGTCATGAACAGAAATAGGCCAAATAGTATATGATCTGGGACTAGGGATGTTACTCAGTGGTAAAGTGTTTGCCTAGTGTGTGCCAGGCACTTGTTTTGATCCCCAGCACACCCCCATCCTCTCTCAAAGTATGATATAATGGTAATAAACTGAGGAAAACTTAGTAAGACCTCTTTGTGTGTATTTTTTTAATTTACCATTTTCCAAGAATATTTCCTCTGTGTATAAAGAAGACACCTCTCACATGGAGGTTTTTGAACTTGATTTAGAGAAGGGTCAGAGACATTCTCCCTCTGATTATTTTTCAGATTAGTTCAGTTTAAAATATTAATTGCACTATAATGGCATATATTGGGATAACATGGTCAGAATCTTCTCATTAGAGTTTAATTTTTCCTACAACTCTATGGAAGCAGGTATGATTCTTTCTGTAGGGAAGGAGATTTGGAGAGTCCAAGAGAATTACTTGTAATTACACAGTTAATAGGTGGTTGAAATAGAGCACTTGAACTCTATATCTTGACTCTAAAATTCATCTTCTTTCATACCCACCTCAGTTTCACAACCACAAGGCAATGCTAGGTTCAGTCATCGATACTTCTTGTTACACGAGGTTGTTATTCATCATAGCACACCATTTCAGGTCTTAAGGCTTAGGGAAAGCATAGGATACTTGAAGTGGAAAGGAAGAATATAGCCTCATGCAAAACTTCCTCAATAATTAATTCCCCTGTGCCTTTAAGATTACTGAAACAGATTTCTTATGAGAAGCCAGTGACTGTTTCAGGTGAAAAAGAAGTAAGCTCCAGAGAAATTTTAAGTTTTAAAACTTTATTCCTTTAAAACTAGTCCACCAGGAGTAGGGAGGGCTTCATTAAAAGATTTTTCAAGCCCAGAAGAGAGATAAAAACCTCTACTAGGTTGAAGAAACAGAAGTACATTAAGGAACATCTTCCTAAAGAATTCCCCAAAACCTCACAGGAATTTTCAGTTTCTCTCTTTTTAGTCAAGCTGCCAAGAAAGGAAGTAGGAAGGGGAAAAAGTCAAGTTACTTTGAAGTTTCTCACTTAGAATAATTTACTAGGTCTTTAAGGCTATAAAACTGGAAGGAAATAATATTTTCTTTTTAAAAGTCTTCTAAATGATTTTCCAGAACCCCTAAAATCTTAGCAAATTCTCTTTAGGAAATTTAAAGCTAAAAATGAAGAAAATGGTAAAAGTTACTTATAAGTATACTGTCTTGGATCTTTAAGAATAGGATGAAATAAGAGTATTTGTGAAAAAATAGAGATTTTTCTTGACACTAGGTTTCTCAGATGCATCTGAAAATCAAACTAACACAAAAATATTAACAAGAGAGGGAAAAACAAATAGGAGCTTTCATGAGGAAATGAAAATCCAAAGAAACAATCCTATCTTTTCTTCTTTTTTAGTAGATTTGATGAAAGATAGGAAGTGATGGAGAAATATGATAGAACAAAGGCATATAATCTCATGATAATGAGCAGAGGGAAATATAGAAAATCCTCTTTTTCATATTATCATTGGTGTCTCATTGTCTTTGAAGATAAGGATGCTCTTCTCCTTCAGGTACAGAGAGGGTGCTACTCAAGTGACAGGCTATTCATCTGCTTCCAGGAAAGCTTAGCCTTAGACCCATGAACCATTCCAAGGCGATCATACAGAAACTTTTTCTTGTATAGGTATTTCAGATTCTGTTACCTTAAGATGTTAATTATGCCAAGGTGCCTTATTTTGAGGTAGTGTGTTCTGAGCCCTGTCACTGATTTTTGTGTGGAGGGGAAAGGGATTAAATCCAGGAGTGCTGACCTATATTTTCAGCCCTTTTTATTTTGTTTTGAGTTAGTTTATTTATTTTGAGCTAATTTTCCAAGCTAGCCTCAAATTTGCAATCCTCCTGTTTCAGTTTCCCAAGAAGCTGCGATTATAGTCCTGTGTCACATGTCCAGTCCCATCAATAACTTTTTAAACTAGGCTTCTAGAAGAATAAGCAGGCATCAGAATTGATAGGATAAGAGAAAAAAAATACAGAAAAGACATTACTTTCAAATTAATTTAATCTGTTTATCCACAAATCACATATTTATTTTTCAAACTGCTGGGGATCAATGCCAGGGCAACAGGTGTTACATTACATGCACATTAGCCAACTGGAGTGGGTGCAGCGTTCCCTCCCCTTATTTTCTATATTAGAGATAAAGACCCAGTCACACCCAGGCTGGTGCCAGTGTGTGTATTCTCTAAGGCTACACACACTTTTGCACAAAGGTTACATTCTGACTTACCAAACCACTCTCGTGGAGTACTTTTGCGTCATCAAGCCAAGGATTCTAAGTCCAATTCCCCTGTCACTGACCAAACTCCCTTCACAGGAGGTAAAGAAATTAAGAAACTCTAGTGCCTGCTATTGTTACAGCAAAACTAATAAATGTATTACAGAAGAGAGAAAGGGATGATGTTTTTGTATCATCCTTCCCATCAACAAGTAGTCTGGCCTGGAAAGAAAGTGACCCTTTTTCTGGAGGGAGAGAGAATGAAGTCCAAGTCTAAGACATGAAATCCAGTGCTTGGTACATTACCAAGAAACTCAGTGCTGGTCAAAGTCCTATTACCCCTACTGCCAGGTCTATCACCAGGACAGTAGCTGCAGACTAAATAACTAGAACTTCACTAGGCCAAGTACATAATGTAATCCCACCACTGATCTTCTTCATCCTCAGGCAGCAAAGTGGGGAGCAGGGTACAAAATCTAGCACTGGGCTTTGCCAGGCCTGCTAGGACCCACCACCAGGTACACCAGAGGAGATCTGAAGGGCTGGAGAGAAGTAGTTGTGGTACTTATCCCTGGTAGATGATAATGGGTTGGTTTTCTCCTCTGTGGAAGACCCCTGTCTATGAAAAGCCCCTCTACAATTCTCTCTGGTTGTTTTATCTGTTCCCTCTACCAACAGTCAACTGTTATCAGCTGTAGAGTAGGCAATAAATCCTTGTTACCTGATTGTTTTTTTCAAACTCTACTCACCTTAAAGGTGTTGAAAGGCATCACCTGTTCCAAACAGGAAGCTGACTTATACAAACACCATCTCCTCCACATTGTAGTGCATATTAAGTACTTTAAAAATTTCCTAAAAATTTTTTACTTAGTTGAATGCTAAGTGAATTAGATTTTTTTCCAGTCAGATAAAACCTCTTGTAGATTTTATTTGGAGTAGCTTTTATTTACATAGGGAAACAGGTAGGTATGGGGCATCCATTTTGAAGGCATGGATTATTACAGACGGACTGTTCACGAAATTTATTCAAGAAAGCAGAACCACTATGAATATGTGGAATAAGGTGTTATTTCAGTAATTGGACAGTTCACTCTGAGAGAAGGACTGGGTCAGTAAAAATTTGATAAAAGGAGTTGGAAGATTATGAAAAACCAGTTGCTCTAAAGCATTGGAACATACGAACAAGTCAGAACTTGGGGAACAGGGCACACCTACCTGTGTGAATGGGCCCCTGAAGGGATTCTCAAAGTCTACGGAAAGCTTGCCCATTTCTTGCCTGTCTCCTGTGATCTCATAGGAAAGCATTTCGAGTGTGTCTGGGGTTATTTTGCTTGGTTGGTATAGTCAGCAACAAGGAATACCTGAGAATGGAACCAGGAAGAATGAGTTCTCTGTGTTTAGTGAGGTCTTTAATCACAGCAGCCCTCGGGAAGTGATGGATACTTTTCAGTCTCAGGTTACAAATTTCTTCAGTATTTCTCTTTTAGCTGACTAAGCAGTAAACCAAACAAGTGTACTATATCATTTAAGGAAATCTTTAGTCTACATTTTCACTCTGGTCGTTTACATGACAGAAAGAACATTGGACAGACTTCCATGTTCTTGGAGAGGAAGTCTCAAAGTTGTCAAAATGTCATTTCTTTCCTATACAGTATACATAGTCAGTGTAACACTAATTGTGTTAGTTTGGGTTCTTTCAAAGAGAGAATTTACAGATTTTATAATAAAAGAATGTGTTAGGAAGGCTTACAGATCCAGTGATAGAGATAGACCAAGATGGCTGCTCAGCCATGAAGTAGCAAAGGTAAAGTTTGCTACCCTAATCCAGGTGTGGTTCCTGATTCTCCCAAGTTGAAATAATTCCTTGAATGGTCATACTAATCAAACTCCCAGTGAGTTGGTTTTCTTTTTGCTTGGATATTAATAAGTCAATTCTAAAGTTTATATGGAAGGGCAAAAGATTGAGAATAGCCAGCCCAATATGGAAAGAGAAAAACAAAGTTGGAGAACTGACGCTATCCAATTTCAAGACATGGTCATCAATACAATGATGGTGAGCAAATAGGCAAATTGATCAATGAAACAAAATATAAATCCAGAAGTAGATCCACATAAATATGGTGAAGTGATATTTAGCAAAGGCAATGAATAGGGAAAAGATAGTTTTTCTTTTCAACAAATGGACTTCTTCAAGCAAAAATCCCAAACTAGACCCAAGCTAGAACATAGGTATGAAGGTGCAGCTCAGTGGAAGAGCACTTGCTGAGGCTCTGGATTAGGCAACCAGCACCACTGCAGCAGTATACATCCCTGATGGAAATTTGAGCATTTAAGCCCAGTGGAAGGTGGAAGGCAATTAGATCATTGAAAGAATTTTGTTGAATGAGATGTTGGGATGTTAGTCCTATTTCTCCTCTCTCTCTCTCTCTCTCTCTCTCTCTCTTTCTCTCTCTCTCTCTCTCTCCTCATAACCTAATTAAAAAGACTTTGATAGAAATCTTACCAAAGAAGACAAACATGGCAAATAATGTCTGCAAAAGAAAAACACTCCATATCTGATATGATAATGGAATCCAAATTACAACAATAATGAGGAACCACTGTAAACCTACTGGAATAGCCAGAATTCAGTACACTCAGCACACCAAATGCTGATGAGGCTGTAAAAATCCTCATTCATTGCTCGTGAGAATGCAAAATGATATGGCCACATTGAAGATAGTGTCTTACTTATTTGTTGCTAGAACACATTACCCAACATCCACAAACTAAGGGTGGAATAATTTATTTTAGCTCACAGTTACAAAAAGTTTCAGTCTTGGCAATAGCAAAAAGGGTCTGATGGAGAACAGAATAGAGGAAGAATCGGGGCCTTTCAGAAAAAGGTAGGATAGGAGTTCATATCCTTCTAGGTCACGTGCCTGTAGTCTAATCTACCACATGTCCGTCTTCTACCACATACCCTTAATCCATTCCCCTTGGCCAGGCCCAGTGTCTTAACAGCACTTGGAATCCATATATATTGCATGGCATCCACATACATGAGGCTTTTGGGGGACATTCCCAATCCAAACAACAACAGATTGACAGTTAAGAAAACTAAGTATGCTCTTAGCATAAAATCTAACAAATGCACTCATTATTTACCCAGGGGTGCAATATATATTCACACAATAACCTTCACATGAATGTTTACAACAGCTTAATTGCCAAAACATGGGAGAAACCAAGATATTTTTTGGTAGGTTAATGTATAAATAACATATTTTACACCTAGACCATGGAATACTAGTCAGCACATCAAGCCAAGTAATGACATAGAGGAAGGGCTAGCGGAATAGCACAGAGGTTAAAACACTTGCATTGCAAGTGCAAGGCCCTGAGTTTGATTCCTCAGCACCACATAAAGGCTGGATGTGGTGGTGCACGCCTGTAATTCACTTGGGAGGCCAAGGCAAGTGAATTGTCCTGAGTCCAAGGCCAGCCTGGGCTACACCAGTGAGTTCAGGAGCAGCCTGGGCTACAGAGCAAGATCCTGTCTCATTAAAAAAAAAAAAAAAGACATAGAATAAACTTAAATATGTATTATTAAGTGAAAAAAGGCAATCTGAAAAGACTGCATGCTATATGATTCTAACTATATGATGGTTTAATGAAGGCAAAAGTATAGAAACAATAAGAAGATAAACAGTTGCAGGAAGTAGAGGTGAGGAAAGGACAAACAGGCTGAACACAGAATTTTTAGGCAATGTAAATTTTCTGTGGTATTTTATAGAGTATTTAATGATACTATAATGGTGGATAGAAACATATAAATACACAGTTTTCCAAGCCCATAGAATGTCCAACACCTTACGTTAACCTATATGTGTCATTTTGGACAATAATGGTATGTCAGTGTCGGTTCTTCACTTGTAGCAAATGCACCACTGGTAGTAGTGGAGTTGCACATATGTGAGGACAGGGGTATATTTCATATATATATATATATATATATATATATATATATATATATATATACTAGTAGTATTACAAAATTAAAATCACACTGGGAAGCCTCTGAGTTTTTTTAAACCAGTTTCTCACAAAGCTAACAGATAAGCTGAAAAAAAGGGGGGAGAAAGTCATTTTCTTAGAGCTTTGTTCTCTTAAGATTATTTGTTCCTCTCGCAAGCTGCAGGAAATCTACGGGCTGATGGAAAGGCATCATAGTGAATTCAGTCACGTGGCTTTCCATCTTTTCATTTTCTGCCGTCTGTTTTCTTTATTCCTCTTATCTATCTTGAATTAAAGGTTTCATTCCAATAATACAATCACCAATAAGGTCCTTTGCCTTTATCCTTATGTCCTTTATGTGGCGAAATCTTTACACTTGATAGATGGAACTGTCTGCTCCGTTCACTCCTATGCAGCTAAGCTCAGTGATGAACGTCTTGCAAAGAGAGAATAGGGGTCCCGCTGCAGATTCGTGACCACCCACCACAGTGTTGCTGTATTCATCTGGGCACTTTTTCTCCTTCCTCTAACCTGTAGTCCTCCCCATCGCCTCTCTGCCCCAAATGCTACCCACTCCACAGCCTCCCGCTTGGCTCTAGCAGTTGCCTCCTGCCCACTTCATAGGAAATACACACAATTAATGGCACTCCTCATCTCCTGCCTCTACATATACAAACTTACCCCCACAGTCTCCATTTCCCTTCTCTTGACCTTGCACAGCTCTTTACACCTATGCAGTCTCCTGTGTTTTGGCTTAATGATTGTAATAATTGTGTGAATCATGATTTAGTTCTTTTTCTGACATTTTGAAAAATGATAATTTAATTTTGCACTCTTCCAGTGGTGTGGATGCCTTTCAGCTCCTGTTTTCTTGGGACTGATTTCTTTGACTGAAAAAATGTCAAGAGGAAGAGAGAAAACTCATGTCTTTTCCTATATTCCTCTGGATTAGTTAGCAGTGATGCTTTGTCAAGGAATAAAACAATGCAGGCTCAGCCACTTCTCATTTACACTTTCCTCTCCCATGATCCTAGGTCCATCAATCAGGAAACAGGTGCTACTTTCTCTTTTTGTAACTGCCTGATTGTTCACGTGTGTTGAGATGTGAGTGGTGGGGCTGGATCCTTGATGACAGAGGGAGGCAGGGAGAGGGGAAAATAAAGGTTTGTCCTGGCCCTTATCTGTTCTATCATGCAGCTAAGTTTCTGCAGTGTTACCGAACACCCCAGGCAGGCACTTGGATAAGCCTGTTACATAAGATATTTATACAGCTAATTGTACAGCTAAGGGAAGATCTGTTTCAGCCCATGCCTATCTCTGGTTTCTGGCCTTTATCTCCTGTACCTAAAAAGTCCCTCCTACTGTAACTTTCCTCCTGTCCTCCATACCCAGTACACATACTCCATGACCCATTGCTTCCATGCCATGGGCAAACACCAACTCCTTCTTGCCTCATCACCACATTGGTGGTTGTCTTCAGGTAGGAAGTTCTACCTCAGTCTACTTACTTTAACATGTCTTACGTTTTAGGTCAGAATTCCATGTGAACATTTACCTCTATTATTATAACTCTGTATCATGATTGGAGTTTAGGTAGCTCATCTGGGAGGCACTGACAGGAAACACAAGCAAGGAAGTGGCAAAGTGAGAAGGTGGGATTGGAAGTCACTGAGGAGACCTTAGGAACAGGAAATCAGCATGGGCAACAGAGGCTGAGGCAACTTGGAGTCCTTCGAGGGAACACATGAAATGCCTCTGAATATTACCAGAGGCGGAAAGGAGGGAGAGCATGTATTTATGGGTCTTGCCCCACTATTTGCACCTCAAGGGCCTTAACACCCCCATGCCATAGGCTATACCTGGTGGACAGGATAAGAACATTAAGTGCTATCAAGAGGTCACAGGCAAATATGAGGAAAACACGGAGAGCAGGGGTCTCTTCATAGTGGAAAGTGTGTACCTTAGGAAAAGGGGCCACAAGACGGGGATCAGCCCTGAGCTACGTCTGGGTGACTGAAGTAAGGGCCAGAATAGTGTAAAGGAAGGTAAGAAATCAGACCTTCACATTTCCAAGATTAAGAATAAAGCAGGCTGCTTTCCCTTGAATTATTCTCTGTAGAGACAAGGCAGGCAAGATTTTAATTTCCTAAGGAGGCCAAAACTGGAAACCAGTACCACCTTAACAATTCTAGCCCAGCAGAAACTTGGGATGTGCCCATGTAAGAGAAACAGAAGGAGCACAGAAAGCTTTCCCCAAGGACACAGAGTGTAGGATAAACTTGGTTGGATCAGCATTGAAGGAACAAATCATATATCAAGTGAGTGCATTAATGACCTTTACACAAAGTTTTTATTTTGAAATAATTCTAAACATATGGAAGAGTTGCAAAAGTAGTACAGAAAATTTGCATGTAACCTTTCACCCAGCTTACCATGATGTCAATATCATCCTATGTAATTAAAACAGGAAATTAACATTGAGGCAATATCGACTAAAGTGTGATTCTATAGAAACTGTCAATTTATTCATTAATGTGCTTTTAGTAGTCATGATACGTATCACAGTTAATAGCCATCTGTGCTTTATCTCTTCTAATTCGTGATGTTTTCTCATCCTGTTCTCCTCGTGACTTTGAATACCTTTCGGTCAATTGCTTTCAATTGTTCCTCAAATTTGATTTGTTCAGTATTGCATTACACACACAATTTGTTTGAAGTTATGCATTTTGGGCAAAAAGCAGAAGTGAAGTTGTGCTCCTTCCACTACACTGCACTGCACCATATCAGGAGGTCCGTGATATTGGTAATCATATTACTGATGCTGACATTAACTTTGATCCTTTGACAAAAATGGTGTCTGCAGTTTCTCTAGCAAAAATTTTCTAGTTTTCTCTTTTCAATTCCTAAGTATCCTGGTATCAACTTCTCTTTTATTTCCCCAGTAGTTATACTATCCATTGATCGTTCTGACGTGCCACATTGTTACTGTACTGACTAGTGGATTAATTTTCAAAATTCTGTTGAGTTACACAATAATGAGAATGGTCTGATCATGGTGAAGTTTTGTTCCTGTGAAGGTGTTGAAGCTGGTGTGTCCTCCTGGTGGCCTTCTGGGAATTGTAATGGCTACGAGAATTCAAAGTTAGCTTTGTAAGAGGCTGGAGCTTCAAAAGGGAGCTGGATATTGAACTTTCTGCTAACAAAGCAACAAGGGAACTGAATAATTCAGTAAGATAGTAAACACATTTATACATGATTTTATGGAGCAGTGTATTTTAGTTACACTAAATTCTATCTAGATTACAGTAACCCTTTATTCAGGACCATTATTTACCTAAAAATACTATGTGTGACTTATTACTGACTTTTTTCTATTTCCTTGGGTGCTGCTTGTGCCTTGAATGGAGCTGACCTCCAATGAGTGGATATTGCTGGCTTATATTCTCTGCTCAATTATGTATCTAGATACAGTGGATGGGAAGAAAGTTATGTCTTTGACAAAATGTATTCAGATAATTTTACCATCAGTATCTTTTTTCCATAGTTTTGCTGAAACTCCTGCACCCAAGGCTAGCTAAGTTGAACCAGTGATATCTGCTAACCAGTTGTGAGAAATCACTACGTTCAGAGCATTTTACTTTTGTTTACTTTTGCAAGTAAACAGAATGTTTTTCTGCATATGTGCTTATAAGTAGCTGTGTGTACATTACTGTACTTTTCAGTCTTTATTGCCATTATCACTGAAAATGAAGTGGTCTCTAGGAATTGTTACCCCATTCATTTTTTGGTAGGTCAAGGAAAAAATACCTGCTGTTTGGTGTGTCCTCTGCCACCTGCTCTCCAATGTTGGCTAAAAGGCTTCAAAGCACATAGTTCTTTTTTTTTCCATCTTATTCTTCTCTCATCACTTCAACACCAAAGGTTTTTTACAAGGTTTCTGACCTTTACAGAAAAGATTATTTTTGACTCCTGTATTTAATTTTTCTTTGGTCTACATAAAATTACTTTTTACTGATGCCTTGTGATTATAACAAGACTACACACTTTCCCCTTACATCAGTATTGATAGGATTGTCCTTATGCTTTGCTTTCTTGAATTTTTAATAAAGCTTTTTGTAAAGAATCTTTTGCAAAATCCAGCTATTTTTAGAAGAGTCAAAATATCTTTGACTCTTGAAATGTAAAAAGGCAGTTTTATCTTTTCTATCAAACAAGATAAATAACTGTTTTCTCTGCTTTTGAATTCAAAATATTCCAGTTGATTTCCAACACTAACACATCCCCTGTTACTTTTGTAGTCTGCATGTTTTAGTAAAACACAACATTTAAAATGTACACATTTTTGAGAGTACACACTTAAAATTTTTAATTTTTTTTTGTACAAATCATCCTTAAATAATTAAACCAAGCTTAAATAATTCCTGAGGCATAGTTGTATGTAATAAACTCATTGATCACCAGATGTCACCCTTGCTTCATGCTGTGGAAAGGCAACCTTCAGCAAAAAATGGAAGACGTAATATAATGCTGTTTTTCAAGTGATGAAACATTTTTACCAGCAGGGAAGATTTATAATCTCTAATTAGGCAATAAGACATAAAATGGAATTCACTTTGATAGTTGAAAGACAAAAAAACTTGATTAGCTTTAATAACAAAAAGAACGAGATAATTGCTTAAAGCACAGGTCATCAAGAATGAAGGAATTAGTGCATGTGGTTTAATCATTGCTAATAACATACTGGCTCCATTGAGTTTACGTACACAATTGTAACTTCATAGAGTTAATTTACATCATTAAATTTATGATGAAAGATTAAAGTGTTTTTCGTAAGTTTTGTCAGAAGTAATAAGGTTCAAGGTAAATAAATGTAAACTAGAAATTGTTATAAGTATCTTTATTTTTTAAAAAAGAAAGAGCAAATACTAACTTCTTAGACAATCACTGTTTTGATGGTATAAAAGGCAACCAGATTCACAAGTAGTATACAAAAGTTATTTTAAGGATTGGCACCTGAGTATATTTGATGTGACTATGTTCAGTTGTGTTTCAATTCTAATTTTCAGCCCTTACTGTGTACTTATCAGATATGTGCACTTTTAAAAGTTCTTTGATATATTGGAACTTCCTTAATTCTGTTAATAACATTTTGAGGTGAATACTAGTAACTTCTATTTTAGAGTTTAACAGATTAAGCCTCAGAATAATGAATCCAAATGCTGGTTTTCAAATCCCTAACATGTTATGTCACTCAACACATTTTAATTTACTAGCAAACTTTTCCCCCAAATGTATTGATATGTATATACACAATACATAATGTTTACATTGGTCTTGAGAGTTTTGTGTATATACATATCGCAGCAAAATTGCGAATTCTTCCCTTCTCCCTTTCTGACCTTCCTACTCTCTTCCCCTCACCCACTAGTCCTCATTATTCTCCTCAATTAGTTCTGTAAAATGACTTTCATCTGAGTTTCATATTAGAGAAACTATTCAATATTCAACTTTTTGCATCTGACTCACTTCACTGAGCATGATGGTCTCAAGTTGCCTCCATTTACCTACAAAAGCCTCCAAATTATCTGTCTTTATAGATGAGTAGTATCCCATTGTGTACAAATACCACAATTTATGTATCCATTGGTCTGTCAGTGGGTATTTTGGTGTCTTCCACATTTGAGCTATTAGTTGTGCTGCTGTGAACATGGGTACACATGTTACCTCTGTTATATGATGTTTTCAACTCTTTTGGAAAAATTCTCAGAAGTGCTATTGCTGGATCAAAGGGGTTATTTATTTCCAATCTTTTGAGAAACTTCCATACTGATTTTCATAGTGGTTGTATCAGTTGACATTCCCGCCAGCAGTGTAAGAGGGTTCCTTTTTCCTCACAGTGTCACCAGTACTGATTGTTGTTTGAGTTCTTGATATATGCCATTGTCTCAGGGGTTAGATGTTATCTTAATGATGTTTTGATTTCCATTTCTCTAATGGCTAAGAATATTGAGCATTTTTTCATGTACTTATTGGCCATTTGAATTTCTTCAGCTGAGAACAGCCTACTCATTACCATTGCCCATGTTTCAAATGGATCTTTGATTTTTGAGGGGCTTACTTTTCTTCATTTCCTTGTATATTCTAGTTATGAGCCTCTTATCTGAGGTATATTCTTTCCCATTCTTATGGTTCTGTCTTTACACTGTTGATAATTTCCTTTGCAGTGCAGAATTTTTAAATTTGAAATAGTCCCTTTGTTAGCTTTGGGGGGGGGCAGTATTTCTTTTGCTTTTGGTGTCTTGTTAAGAAAATCCTTACCTACACCTATACCTTTTAGATTTTGCCTAATTTATTTTCCACAAGGTTCAGTGTTTCAGTTCTAATGTCTAGGTCTTTGATCCATTATAATTTAATTTTAAGACATAGAGACAAGGGTGTGTCTAGATTCATTCTTCTGCCAGAGGATGTCCAATTTTCCCAGCACCATTTGTTGAAGAGGCTATCTTTTTTTTTTTCAAGTGTATGCTTTTGGCTCCTTTATCAAAGACCAGGTAACTTAGGGTATTCGAGTTTGTCTCTGCATCCTCAGTTCTGTTCCACTGGTCAACATGTCTGTTTTTCTGCCAATAACATACAGTTTTTATAACTATTGCTTTGTGGTATAATTTGATTTCTGGAATCATAATGCCTCCTCACTTTGTCTTTGTCCTGTTACTCAGGATTGCTTCATCTATTCGAGGTCTCTCCTTTGTTTCCATATGAATTTAAGGATTATTTTTTCAAGTTCTATGAAAAAAATTGTTGGTATTTTGTTAGGAATTGCATTCAATCTGTATATTAGTGTGGAAAGTATAGTCATTTTGACTATATTAATTCTGGCTATCCAAGAGCAGGGTATGCCTTTTAATTTTCTGATGTCTGTCTTCTTTATTCAGTGTAACATAGTTTTCTTTCTCTAGGTCCTTCACTTTCTTGTTTAGGTTTACTCATATGTATTTAATTTTTTGCTGGACTATTGAGAATGGAATTATTCTTCTGAGCTCTTTCTCAGTAATTCATTGTTAATGTAAAAGAATGTTATTGATTTATAGTATTGATTTTGAAATTTGACTGAATCTGTTTATTATTTACAAGAGTTTCATAGTGGGATTTTGGGGGTCTTCTATGTAGATAATTATATAATCCATTAATAAAGGTAGTTTGGCTTCCTTCTTTCTGATTCATATTCCCTTTTTCTTCACACTCTTGTCTGATTGCGATGGTATGAGTTTTGAGGACTATGTTGAATAGTAGTGGTGAAAGTAAACAGCTTTGTCATGTTCCTGATTTGAGGGGAGATGCTTTCAATTTCTCCCCTTTTACTATGATATTTGCAGTAGGTTTTGTATATATGGGTTTCTATCAGTTTGAGGTAAGGCCCTTCTATCCCTATTTTCCTCAGAGTTTTTTAAAAAATTATGAATGGGTGTTGGTTTTATCAAAGGTTTATTTATGCATCAGTTGAGATTATCATGTGTTTTTTGTTCTTGGTTTTGGTGATGTGGCACATTATATCAATTAATTCATATGTGTTGAACCAGTCTTGTATCCCAGGAATGAAGCCCACTTGATCATGGCGTATGATCTTTCTGATTACTTGCTGGATTCTATTTGCCAGAATCTTATTGATCATTTTTGCCATCTATATTCATTAAGGATATTGGTCTATGATTTTCCTTCCTGGTTAAGTCTTTCTCTGCTTTTCGTGATGCTAGCCTCTATAAATTAGGTTGGCAGTGTTTCTTCTCTTTCAACTTCTTGGAATAATTTGAGCAGCACTGGAGTTAACGCTTTCCTATAGTACTAAAAAAATTCTGTGAATCCATCTGGTCCTTGACTTTTCTTTGTGGATAGAAACTTTATTATTGCTTCAATTTCTGTGTGTGTAATGGATATTCAAGGCTTGTATGTCTCCTTGGTTCAATTTTGGTATTTTGCATGTGTCTAGAAAGTCATCCATTTCTGTCAAGTTGTCTAATTTGTTGGAATATAAGTGTTCAAAATAATTTCTTATAATTTTATGAATTTCTACAGTGCCCATTGTAATTTCACCCTTTTCACATCCAATTGTATCAATGTGTGCCTTTTCTTTTCTTCTTTTGGTTGGTTTAGCTAAAGGTTTATCAATCTTGTTTATTCTTTCAAAAAAGCCCCTTTTTCATTGATTTTTAGATATGTTTTTTAATTTCAATTTTATTAATTTCTGCTCTGATCTTTATAATTTCTTTTCTTCTACTACTTTTTGATTTAAATTGTACTTTTTTCTCTACAACGTTTACCTGCATCATTAGATTGCTTATTTGGGATTGCTCTGTTCTTTTGATATGTGCATTTATAACTATAAGTTTCCCTCTTAGGACTGCTTTCCTTGTATATAATGTATACAATGGTATAATGTGCTTCCTTCATCATTTAACTCTATGAAGTTTTTGATTTCCTACCAAATTTCTTTTGTGATCCATTGTTTGTTCGGTAGTAAGTTATTTAGTCTCTGTGTATTTTGTATATTTTTTGTTTCTATTGCAGCTGACTTCCAGTTTTATTACACTATGATCAGAAAGTAAGCAAGGAATTTTTTAAATTACTTTGCACTTATTTAAATATGTTTTATGACCTATTTTAGAAAATTTCTCATGTGCTGCTGAGAAGAATGTGTATTTTGTTGATGTGGGGTGGAACACTTTATAGGTATCTGTTAAGTCCAAGCTTTCAATACTGCCATTTAACTATAGTATTTGTTTGTGGATTCTCTGACTAGTTGACCTATCTATTTGTGTTAGTGGACTATTGAAGTCCCCTACTATGATTGTATCAGGACTTACATGTCCTTCCACTTCTAATAATATTTGCTTTACATAATCGGGTGCTCCAGAGTTGGGAGCATATATATTAATGATTGTGATTTCTTCCTGTTCTTCTTGTATTGTTTCCTTAACCAGTATATAATGTTCATCTTTATCTATTCTAATCTGTTTGGGTTTGAAATCTAATATTTCTGGGAATAGTTTTTAGCCTCCTAAGTGCTGAGATTACAGTGGTACACCACCACACCTAGTTTTATACAGTGCTGGAGAATCAAACTTAGGGCCTTGTGCTTGCTAGACAAGTGCTTTAAACATTGTGACATCTCTAGCCCTGTGTCTGAGAATAGTATAGCTGCTTCTGCTGTATTCTTAGCTCCTGTTTCATGAAATATTAAATTCCGTCCTTTTATTTTCATTCTGTATGTTTACTTGTGGGTAAAGTATGTGAGTTGTAAGAAGAAAACTGTGGGGTCTTTTGATCCAGTACTCCAATTTGTGTCTTTTGATAAATAAGTTAAAATCATTAACATTCAGGGTTATTATGGAGATATGTTCACTATGTCCTGCCATCTTTATGATGTTTTGATTTTATTTGCTGGACCCACTCTCCTGTCTGTTCCTTCTCCTTTTGTTGTTTCTTTCTCTCTGGAGACTTTGGTACCATTGTCTCCCTTTCCCTGTCCAAGGTTCCTTTAACTGTTTTCTGCAATGCTGGTCTGGTGGATGTGAATTTCTTTAGGTTTTCTTTATCATAGGAAATTTTAATTTCTTCCTCTATTTTGAGAGATAATATTGCTGGATATAGCCATCTGAGTTGGCATTTATGTTCTCTTAGCACTTGGATGATATTACTCCATGATCTCCTGGCCTTTGGGGCTTGTGTTGAAAGATTAGCAGTTATCCTGTCGGGCTTATCTTTGTAAGTCACCTTTCTTACACCTTTTAATATTCTCTTTTTGTGTTGGGTCTGTAGGATTTCAATTATGATGTGTCACAGGGATGTTCTTTTCTGTTCAAAGTTGTTTGGAGTTCTATATGCCTACAGTAATTTAATGTCCATTTCTTTCCTTCGATTTAGGAAATTTTCTTCCATAATTTTGTTGAACGCTTTCTTTAAGCCTTTTGTTCTATCTTGCACTCCCATAATCCTGCAGTTGTTTCTCTTTGAGTATTCCATCAGCTGTTGTAGCCAGTCTCTTTCCTGTTCTTTGTTTTGTTTTACAGTCTTCATTGAACATATGTTCCAGATTATCAGTTATATCTTCAAGCTCTGATAATCTTTTCTCAAAACTTTAAAGCTGGTTTCTTATTTTTTCCCGAGTCTTTCTTTTCTTGGAGTTTGATTTTTATTGCTTGTATATCTCTGCTGAATTGTTCCCTAACTTCTTGAACTTCCTTTATTGTCTGTCTGTTTCTTTTTTGAGTTCCTCAATCTTATCAATAATTTTCTTCCACTCCTAATATATCTGCTATAAGCTCTCTGTATATCTTTTGTATATCTGTGTGAGCTTCTGGGCCCAGAAATTATCATCTTTATTGCCTTTGTTATTTGTTGGATCAGCTATTTCAAGATCCCTGATATCAGTTTCTGGAGAGTTAGGCGTTTTTGTCAATTATTTAGTACCTTGTTTCTCCATTGTTCTGAGTTGAATCTCTTGTATTGTTGATGAACTCTCTCTATTCCACCAGTAAACTTTTTAAGATTTCTAAAAATTAAATTGCCAGAGAATATATGGAAATTTCACAATTTTTGAGTAGTTTTGCAAACTTGAGTATAGATAAGAAAATGTCACATCTGGTAAGGATGAGAGTTTATTTACAACTGAGGGTTACATGTTTTCTATGTACAGTGCAAGAAAAATGAGTGACTGTATACTCTAGTGAATGCTGTATGTAAAGATGTCTATCATCAGATCAAAATATAAAGAAAATGTGATACATTTACACAAGAGAGTTCAACTCTTTTAAAGCAAAATAAATTTGAGTAACTTGTAGGAAAGTGGCTGTACCTTGAGACCATTATGCTTAGTGAAATGAATCAGACCCAGATTCAATATCACATGGTTTCTCTAATACGAGAAATGCAAAGTATAAACAAGTAAAAGAGTCAAAAAGTGATAATATGAGGCAGGGAGATGAGTTTTTGGAAATGGAGAATGACATCCACCACAAATAGCCAGTGATGTGAGGATTTCTCAGTGCCCATCTTTAAAGCTGTGAGAGGTCAAAGGGACAGACATAGAGACCCTGTCCCTAAAGGAGCAGTCAAGATGCCATTCTGATCAGAGTAGACACTCCATATTTATCAGAGGTAGAAAGAGGTGTATGGCAAAGATGAAATGAAGGTAAGCAATCAATCACGAAGGGGTTTGGATTTTGGATGGAGTACAAGATCATTAACTAAATAACTACAAGTGTGGAGTATATAGTTTGAAGACAATAATATTGTTTTCATTGATTATCTACATTTTACTCTCTAGGCAAGCGGATATAGATAGGAGGGGAATGTGGAGCATTTTCTAAATGTTCCCATATTTGGGTGTAAATGACCAGCCTTGGGTGTAACACACATCACTGTACCCAATGCATTGTTTCTAAGCTGTTATACAGAAACAGCCTTCTTTGATCTTCTCCTGGTGCTTAAGTTCATGTGGCTTCACAGGGGAGGGTCATGAGAGGGGAATGGACGGTAGAAATAGGTAGTGAAGTAAATATAAAGTTGATGCACATATATGTGCACCAACTCCTCAAGTGTAATGTAACTCTTCTATATTGCAAATAACTACTAAAATACAATTTAAAATATAATAATAGCAGCATGATAATAATAATTATAAAACATTGAAAGCAGAATGCTTTTATCCTTCATTTGGGTTCCGAAATAGTCAACTAGTGTGTTGTTCAGCGTTCTGTCGCATAAAAAAATCAGAGATGATGAACTTATGAGGAGAAAAGGTTTAGTTTTGTTTACTTTTTGAGAGTTTCAGCTCATCATCAATTGGCCTGATTGTTTAAATTTTTGGAGGGGCAGCACATATGGCAGGGAAGAATTGACAGAGCAGATCTCCCTACTTCATGACCAGAAAGCAAAAGAGAAAAAGAAGAAATAAGGATTTCATAGTTCCCTTTAGGAAGACCTGCATTAAGCATCACCTCTTAAGGTTTCACTACCTCCCAGTCACGCCTGGAAGAGCAAGATTTTAACACATGGTCTTTAGGAGACATTTGCTATCCATATGATAGCAACTAGACTCTCACCCTTTGCTCAGTGTATCAGCAGTCTTGGAAATAAGACCACACTAGGAAAAAATATTCAAATACCCAACACCAGGCCTTTCCTCAAAAATCCACATGCTCAAAACTTCTAATTATCTTCTCAGTCACCTTCTCTTAATGAAAGGCATATCACCAAGTATTACCAGAACAACAACTGTAAAACACTAGGATGACAACTAACAGTAAATAGCAACTTGAAGGAAATAAACCTGTCCAGCCAGAAAAAAAAAAAAAATTAAAGTAAACTTTAGTATCTTCTGTGGGATACTAAATTGCAGTATTGAAACGAGAGACAATTAAAATTTCTAAAAAGAACAGAATAGAAGTTTTAAAAATTAAAAAAAAAACCTCATTAGAATATTGAAGATAAAATTAAGACAGTTCTCCAATAAGTAGAATAAATCATGTAGAAACCGAAAATGTAATGAAAGAGTAAAAAATTTAGATTATCCCAGGGTATCCAATAGGAGTTCCAGGAAAAGTAAACAGAGAACCCCGAAGATGTAAAATATTGAATAAGTCCAGGAAATGTTCAATATAATGGATAGAAATGAACCTGGCATGCACAGAGGGGATTGGCTATGAAGTATGGGTGGTCTGGCCAATTAATCAGACACTTTCTCTTACTTCCTTTATTGAATGGAAAGATTGTACACATGTTCAATTGTAAGCAGGTTCCCCTTACCACGCAATCGGTCACTGCCACCTCCTGACAGAAGGGATGCCACGCCTTCACACATAACCCTGCTCTCCAGATCCACGCAGTTAGTGTTCACTTGTAACTCCTGAAAAGTCCAGCACCACAAAGCAAACCAGGTAAATAGTTTCCTCCTCTTGAATCTAAGCTGACCTTAGAGACTTACTTGTTAACAGAATGCACTAACATGACCTTCTGGAATTTCCATGGTTATTTCACAACCAGCTTTGCAACTTTAACTTAGATTTCTTGCAGTACTTGGTCTTGCAACCTAGTTGCCAAGCTGGATAAAAGCCCAAATAGCCCTGTGAAAAGAAACTGAGCTCCCCTAAAAATTCTATCTGGGCTCTAGACAACAGCTAATATCAACTTCCTGGCCAAGTAGGTAAATGAACTTGGTAGGAGATCTGCAAGCTACCACTGAAGCGGTGTGTATGAGAGATGATCTCTGCCAAGTCCAGTCCAAACTACAGGCTCATGAGTAAAATAAATGATTGGACCTGATATGTCTTTCCCTTTAAAAATATGTTATATCGTGAATTGCATTTGTGGAATTTCTGCTATTGAACTCATATTTTTGAAATGAGCCCTTTTTATTCTGGAGTATCCCCAAAATTTAGACTCCATAATGAGATATATATATATATATGTGTGTGTGTGTGTGTGTGTGTGTGTATACATACATATATATATGTGTATATATATATGTGTGTATATATATATATATATATATATATATATATAGTCATTGGGAGAAATTGATTTATCCAACAAGTTAATAATTTAAGTAAAATGCTTAAAAATTATCACCTATTTCCAAAAATCTCAAACACATGAATAGAGTATCATTATATAGTTCAGAAGATTCCTAGTTGGCGACACTTCTTTTGCATAATTAAACTTTAATTTAGATCTCTTAATCCAAATGAACTAGTTTGTCTCATTTTTTAGCTATTTTGAAGGCTGCATTTGAGATCCAGTCTTTCCATTTGTCCTTTTTGTGGTTCAACTTGGGGACTTGATTAATAGCATTCCATTTAGAAAATAACTGAAGCTTCACTAATCTGAAATAATCAGACATAGTATTCTTTCCTCTTATTGTTTCTCTGTCACATCTCACAATTTCATTTTCTGAATGTAATCAGCCAATTTTGTAAAAATGCAGAAACAATGAGCCTGCAAAAGTTTTTTTGTAAACACAAAACAAACAAACAAACAAGCAAACAAGCTGTCTAGAGGCTTGGAATTGCCCCAAGCTCTGTTTTACACATTTTACAAGTGAAAAAGTATTTCCCTGCTTTTCATCTAAAACAGTTGTTACCGTTTGGAACAGGAACATTTCCCAAAAGCCTCATGTTTTGGGATATTTTGGATGATACATGGATTCCACATGCTATTGAGAGGTGGTGCCTGGTTGGAAAGGGCAGATCACTGAGGCTGAACCCAGATCCATCCAGAAGGGGTGGATCCCTGGGACATGAGTTCCCCCTTTCCTTGCTGTTTCCTGACTGCCATGGATTCTTTTTGCTGCTTCCAACCTGTGAATGGACTGTGACTTTCTGAAACTATAAGCTAAAACAAGTCTTTCCTTCTTTCCTCCCTAAAGTTGTAGATGTCTGGTGTTGAGTCACAGTGAAGAAAAGATAACTAAGTCATACATTTATTGTATATCTAAGTAAATATAATATTGACTTATTGAAATGTTCTATCAATAGCAATAGTATAACAGACATTAAAATAATAGCACTCTACATTTCTTATTTAGACTAACTCGAACCACTAGAGGTTGTCCATTCTTCTTAGGTCCACCCATTATACCCTTTTTTTTTAAACAATGTGGCATATTTTTGTATCTACATTTACATTTGCTTCCCATTAGCTATATCTTTATTTATGCTAATCAAAGATTGATACACAGACACACACAAGTGCACACACATATATAATTCCCACTTAACCTAATTATGATCTAAAGTACTAATGGTGGTTCCTGTACACATTATTACTTTCTATTCTGTTCCTCCATCTTGGAGTTGAAACGTTTATCCTGTCCTGTTGTATATCGGGAGTTTTTAACTTTGCTTTGGTTTTTGCAGGAGCTCACAGCTAAGAGTTTGCCTTGAGTCTCAGAAACTTTGGATTTTGACTTTTGCACAGTGCTGGAACTGTTAAGATTTTGCCAATGGTTAGAGATGGGCTAAAAACATTTTCCGTAAGGAGAACATGTGAGTCTTTTGGAGGCCAGAGATGGAATGTTATGGTTTGGATCTGAAATGTCTCTCAAATTTTATGTGTTTGGATGGTATGGATCTCATGTGCTTTTATGAGGAGGGGCCTAGTCAGCAAGGTGTGCTACAAGAATGGGATAGATGTGTGCTATGTTACAGGTGTGTGGCCTGGAAGGATATATACTCTTGCTCAGACTTCTTCTGGAGGTACCCTGATTCCTTCCTCTTCTGATGTCCTGAGCAACTATTCTCTGCTAGATCCTTCTTGTCATTGCCAACTGCCCATGAATGGACTGAGACATTCTATAACTGTAATTTTAAAAAAAATTTCTCCCTTAAGTTGTGGATGTCAGATATTTTTGTCTTATCAGCAAAAAGGTAATTAAAACAGAAGTATTAAAGGAGAACCTCCAAACATCCCCATCTTCTCAAACCCTACTTCTCAACTCCTCATGCACACATTCTTCTCACCTCCTGGTGCACACACTCTGTCTTTACCCTCCCTTGCATCCCTTGCATCCACTTTCCTTACATTCCCACCCCTTATCAGGTGATTGATTTCCCCAAAGCATTTAAAGTGGAAATGACAAACCCTTCCTTTCCCGACCCCAACCCATATCCACACCTTAAAAGACTTTCTAGGAAGACAGAGAGAAAAAAAGACAGTTAGTGGGAGTGAGTGGTAGAGGGATATAGGAGGTGCAAAGCTTCAGTAAATTCTCTTAGAGTGTAATTCTATTTCTGAAGTTTTTTCAATAAAAATTTCCTCTAAAAAATTGCTTGCTTGGGAAAAAAAGTACTGAAATTCTGAACAGGGAGGAACTAGCATTTATTGCTAGAAGTGACAAAGGCAGAGAGTAGAGCTCCCAGCAGGGAGGCTGTCATTATGCAAATGCACCCATGTGACATCCCTCTGAGGAGGACAAATGACTAGTCAGTGACTTCTTAATCAGCCTGTCTCTAGCAATAATAATCTAATCACTGGTCATCTAATTAAAAATGAAAGAAATTAGTGCCTTTTCAAACACTGAGCTTCTAGAATCTCAGGTTACAGAGTATCATTAAGCAGAGTGCTGTCAGCTGTTTGCATGTCACATCACAGAGAGGCCGACCTTTCTGAGGTGTCTGCGGCTCACATCCCTGATTTGATTACTCTTGCTATCATTCAGTTAATGCGTTGATCTGAATGATTTGCTGCCATGGGCCCTTGTTCATTTATTCATTCATTCACCACTTCTGCCAGAAATGCTTATGACAGTCTACTGTATGCCACTGTGTATGTCCTGGGGATATAAAGATGAATAGGATGCTCTTCCAGCATTTGGGAGATATCATTGTAGAGAGAGCAGATATAAAATATTTAATTATGATACCATTTGATCAAGCTGTAATAGACATAACAACTCACATGTGTATTCCATATTATAAAAGATACAAAATGTTGGCATATCAGCCAGAATCAGTCCACAGAATTAGAGGTTCTTAAATTTAAGGTATACATTCCCTTCCTTCATTTGCTGAAAATGCCACTATATCCTCTTCTTTCAGAAATAGTCTGATTCATTCATGTATATGACCTTCCCACTCCCTATAACCTGAGGTCTTAATATAAAGAAAGTTCTAACAAGTAGACACCTACCAAAGGTGCTGTAAATTGATTTGTAAAACTCTTCTTTTAAATAAATCTTAAGGCAAAGAGCATAGCTTGTTAAAGCATTCTAACTTGTGCTCCTTCTCAGGTACTAGAAGCCTCTGGGAAACTAAACAAAATTTGCACTTACACTTGCTAATCAGTAAGATCTCAGTCTTCTTCCATCCTCAGAGTCTTCTCGGGATGATCCTTCCCTGTTTGGATCAGGGCTCAGTCTCTTGTCTCACACCCCTCCTACCTGTTTCTTTCCAGGAAGCATAGGGTGAGTGTATAGTGGGGTGATTTCTAGACTCTGGGATGCTGGGAGGAGATTGACCTTGGAGTCATTGCAGGTCTGGCTGCAGAGTGGCTGCTCTGTTAGCCCTGGAGTAATGACAGCAGAAGTGAAGCTTTCACCTGGCCTGTCATGAACTACCTGAGTACAGGCATAGTTCCAGGGCCACAACCATTTGTCCTTGCCTGAACATTTCAGTTTCTCTCAACCTCAAGCTTTCCCTTAGGTACATGGGGTGATCAAAATATTATAGTCAATGTTTAAAATTAAAACTTCATTATAATAAAAAACAATGACATTAATCCCCATCAAATACTTCCCATCACTTCAAACATATTTATCCCATCATTTTTGCCACTTCCTGAAGCAGCTCTGAAGTCCTCTTTTGAGTCTTTAAAGGGGTGATTAAAAAACAAAGTAAATGCTGTGCTGCTGAGTGCCATCATAAAACCATAAAAACATCCATGTATCTTTGTCCACTTTATTTACCAGATATGACTTGGTGTGACTTCTGGATCACCCTTAAAGTCAAAATGACCATGAAATGTAAACATTTTGAACTGATTCAAGACATCAAAATAGCTGTGACATCAGAGCATAAAGAAACTCACAAGAGAGAGCTTCCACATCTGCTTTAGAAAACAGCAAGAATGATGGGATAAGTGTTTAAAATATAGGGAAATAATGGTAATATTTGTTTTGCTATAATTTTTAAAAATCTTAAATATTCACTTTTTAAATTATACCTCTTCTAGTATTCTTAGCACTTTCAGGCTATACTGGGGCACTGAAAACTTCCGAATCCCCCAAAACAAATTTTCACATGGTAATATTAGTTGTCTTAACAGCAGAAATCATTGTCTGACATCTATTTGAAATGTGCCAAAACTTGATCAAAGACCTGATTTATGATCACTTTTGATAACATTTCCAAGTATGGTTGAGAAGAATGTACTGTAATTGTGTGTATTTGCTCTATATTTCTACATAATATAAAATTTAAACTTAGAGGCTTAAAATGACATCCATTTATTGACTTGCACTTTCTGTAAGTCCAAAGTCAGGCTATGGGGTGTTGATCTCATATGACTGAAATCTCAATATGTGCCAGTGCTATTCTTATCTGCAGCTGAGGATTTTCTTCCAATCTCATTCAGGTCATCAGCGGTGGTCGATGCATTATTCAGATCTCTATTTTTTGCCTACTCGATTTATGCACCATGCAATTGTGTTGATTTTGAATTCATCTGGTTCCAACCTTTTCTCTTTTGCTACTTTATGAACTTTTAGAATATTTTATCAGGTGTATGCAGTTTAGAATTATTTAGAATTTAACTTTGAAGGTTTTGCTTAAAATCTATTTATCTGATATTTTTATAGAAAGTAAACTTAGACCTTATCAGTAGTTGCTAAGTATGTTTTTAAATCATCAGCCACAATGTACCATCTCCATAGGAATGCATTGGTTTTCTATTGCTACTTCATTTACTACTTCAAAATTTAGCAGTTTATTACAGCAGCAATTTGATTTGCTTGCTGTTCTGGAGGTTAGCAATTTGAGCTGACTTCAGCCAGGTAGTTCTGTCTGGGATTAACTATATGACAGTTTGGCAGGAGTTTGATACTTCAAGATGGTCTCATAGGTCTGGAGATCCGTGGTTTATTGACTGTATCACTCTCTCCACACACAGTCACTTACCGGATGCCTTGGCCTCTTCACATGGTGTTGGCAGTTGAAGACTAAGAGCAGAAGATACAAAATATTTTGTGGTCTAGGCTTGGGGCTCCCAGAACTTATTTCTTTAGTTCCTCACATAGATCAGTCATCAATAAGGAGCAACAGGAAGGGTACATGGCTCCTGTGTGGGGGATACATGGGTGTGTTAATCAAATATACTTCTTACAGCAGGTACTTTGTAAGGAGGTGTGAACAGTGCTCCTCATGGCCACCAGGTATCTATGATTTATTAAAATAATCAAAACCATTTCAGACTTTTGTTAGTAGTGAGAAACCTTTCTATTGTCTTCTATTCTGTGTTTTTATTGCTTGTATTTCCCTCTCATGAGTATCATATGAAGTGCTTAAAATGAAGAAATATGAAAATTCACCTATTGACATGAATGCATCCCCCACCCCAGTACTGAGGCTGAACCCAGGGCTTCATACTTGGGCAAGTGCTCTACCACTGAATTTTTAGCCTCAGCCCTTTTGATTTGAGACCATGCTGGTCTCTACCTTGTGATCATCCTATCTCAGCCTCCTAAGTAGCTGGGACTATGGGCATGTGCCAACCACACCTGGCCACAGATTTACCTTCTAAAAACAAATTGCCAGGCTGGGGGTGTAGCCATGTGATTAGAGTGCTTGCTAAGAATGCACTAGGCCCTGGGTTCAATCCCCAAGCACCACATAAAAACCAGCCACATGAGGCCCTGGGTTCTGGTCCCTCACACATTAGCTGGATGTGATGTTGAATCCTGGCATGTATCTGTAATCCTTGGAAGGCTGAGGCAGGAAGATTGCTGTGAGTTTGAAGCCAACCAGGTCTGCATAGTTCAGGATCAGCCAGTTTGTATTACAGAGCAAAATCCTATCCAGAAAGGGAAGAAAAAAGGAAAAAAGGAAAGAAAAAGAGAAGGAAAACACAATTACCATAACTATTGGTCAGATAACTTATAAAGAAAAAAAAGTTTTGGCATTTGTTTGGGGGGGGGGATTCAAATGCACTTTTATTTTAAGCAACTACCTCTAAGTGGCTATCATTAACAATGTAATTATGTAATAAAGACTTTAAAAGTCATTACAAGCACAGCAAGCTACTGCTTGTTAATGTTCCTTTTCACCTTAAGGAGTAGTCTGCAGCATAATAGTCCCGCTGATCCATTCCTTTCTGCAATGTTGCCTGCTCCCTCCCAATATTTGTCTTTCCTCTTTAGTGTTTAGCTAGGAATGTGGCTGCTAAGAATGAAACTAGTAATATTTGTAATAGCTAAGGTCTGAAAAATGGGATGTTGGTGAAAATGATGCTTATGGATCCAGCAGGTGTCTTTAAAGAAAAGGTGAATGAATGCCCATCTTCCCCTTTTCTTCTAATTAGCTAGACGATGGATGGGAGAATTGGAGCTGAGGTAGTCATCTTAGGTTACCAATTAGTAGTTGTAGTTGCGTGAGAGAGTTGATGGGCGCAGAACATCAAAGGAACCTGATGTTACCACTCCACTCTAGATCATTGGTCTAGATGTTTGGAAGACAATAAATAAATAAATAAATAAATTCTGTCCTGCTGAAGTCATATTATTATTGTTATTTAGTTACTAGCTAGAAAAGCTGATTGTAAGCATTTTCTTTCATTTGTGGTTGCTGACTATTAATGACCATATCACGAGGGATAAAATGCTCTGAAAGAAACAATAGCAGAAGAGGTTGATGCCTAACAAGATAAATATGATGGATCTTCTCCCGCCCCCTGAGGTCACAAGAAATAGAAACATGGATCAAATTAAGGACAAAAACTATCACTGGCACAAAATACATACTTACCAACTAGTTAAGTGAATGAATGAATATAACAGGTGACTGCCATATTTTTTGAATCAAATATTCTACCTGCCTACAAGGGAGCTTTCCTCTTTCTTTCACTAGTTTACCTAGATCTCTGGATCTAGCTCAGGTGTGACTTTTCTAGGCGGCCTTCTCAGCTTCTCCAGGCAGGGTAACACCGGCCTGCTGGCTTCCCTTGCATATGTCTCTGTTGTCATCTTATCATGTTGAACTGTGAGAGTAATGAATTTTTTAGTGGTAATGAACTTTTTAAAATTTATGTCCTTAGTGCCCTACATGATATCTGAAAGGAAGGAGAAAAAGAAAAAAATCTTCTACATATACACGATTACATAGGACTTTTCTCTGAGGATTTGCATCTTTCTATGTGTAGGAATTCTATTAGTCATGGTTCTCCAGAGAAATGGATCAAATAGTATTTGTGTATTGGTGGTGTCTAGTGATCTAGTGACTTTGTAGTTGCATTATTTTCTGTAAGTACACTCTGTGATGTTTAAATAATAATGAAAACACCTGATTATGCATTTCTCAGAAAATATCCTTGTTAAGCGGCTCATGACTGTAGTTATGTGTGTATCTAGCTGGAGAAAGAGAAGGGAAGAAAGAGGGAGAGAGAGACAGAGGGTTTTTTTGAGGCTAGCTGGAGAAACAGAAAGGAACTGATGTTCAGCCTTATGTTCAAGAACCATCTAAAGGTAGAATTCTTTCCTCCTTGGTGAACCTTAAACATTTCCCTTCAAGCTGTCAAATGAAGAAATGAAGCCAACTTACATTACGGATGTCAGTCTGCCTAACTGAAAAATCTGGTAAGTGCTAATTACATATGCAAAATACCTTCACAGCAACACCTTGACTGGTATTTGACCAAAAACTGGGATAATATGATGAATGCAATAAGTTACCACAGGAGAAATGAGAGTTTTGTTCTGTATTTGTTATTTAGGTACTGGTAGAAATGTTTTGAAAAATAATCTTATGAGCTGGAAATGATGGGGCAAACTGGCAATCCCAGCTACTCAGGAGGCTAATGTAGAAAATTCATACATTGTAGTCCAGCCTAGGCAATTTAGTGAGTCTGTGTCTTAAAAAGGGCAAGTATGTAGCTCAGCAGTATGGTATTTGTCCAGCATATGTGACACCTGTGTTCAATTCCTAGCACTGTAAAAGCAAAAACAAAAAATATTTTATATTCACCTAGTACTATTTAAATAACCTCTGCCAGATAATTTAGGTTTATTGTCCAGTATTGTAGCAAATCACTTGGAAGCCAGAAAAAAATACTGCTCAACTGAAAGAGAAGATTGTATAGAAAACAATTAGAAATAGAATTAATTGTGTTGGATAGCCTCAAGCTCATTATTACTATTTTCAGCATTTAAACTAAGTTCTTTCTTGTAGAGTATTGCTGTGTAATAAAATGAAGCCAACCTTACCTGAACTAAGAGCTCCATGGAAAAAAGCAAAAAGAATGTGCACATCAACACATTCCTTTAAAGGTAAACGATTTTCAGTATTATTAATCAACAAGTTAAGTGTCCCAAAGGTGTAACACTTCTTTGCTCAAGATGTCTTATTCATAACCCAGGAGAAAACTATATAAAAAGAAGGGAAGTAGGAAGTAGTCCCTAGAATGTGCTAATCTAGATTAATGATCCCAGTCTCCCATGTTGTAAATTTATTTTTTATCACTATTTGTGCACTGAAGGTGACTCAGTTGGCCCCAAAGAATTAATGCAACTTCTAAAAGTGGGCCAATTAATTTATAGACAGTAGTTTCCATGCCAGGAAAAACTGGCTCGATAAGTAATGTGATATTTATTTCCAGGAAGCCTAGCAATGTTTTTCTCACTGAAAAGTAGGGATGAAATTTGAGGGAAAGCACTTTTTTTTCCCCCTGAATAGGGAGAATAAGGAGGATAGATCTTTCCTAACTTGGAAGAAGGAGGATAGAAAAAGTCTAAGAATGTTGGTCAAAATTAAGACTGTACATTCACAGCAGCACAACTAACAATAGCTAAAATGTGGAAGACACCCAAATACCCATCAACAGACCAATGGATACATAAATTGTGGTATTAGCACACAATGGGATACTACTCATCTATAAAGAAAGATAGGTTGGAGGCTTTTGTAGGTAAATGGAGGCAACTTGAGATCATCATGCTTAGTGAAGTGAATCTGAAGCAGAAAGTGAAATATCAAATGGTTTCTCTGATATGAGAAACCCAGATCACAATTATTTCCTTGTCCTCTGGGCTATAGAAAAAAGTTAGATAGTCTGGCTTCCCCACCCCCAGTGGCATCTTCCATAGTTTCTGTGAAGGTCTCTAAGAGGACTAATAATTGGTTTGCCACTCTAGTAACCTGTTAATCAAAATTTTTCTTCATTTGCCTTTCTTCCTTTTGTCTCATTAGCTTCTTCCTTTCCTTTGAGCATTTCCTGAGCCTGGGCTTCAAATGTCCTCTCAAATAACCGACTTTCCATCTGTTTTGAAAATAAGACTGCACATAAGAAGGCAGATAAGTTCCCTATTCTTGTAAAGTTCATGCATCATTTGAGAGAGAATAGCAACAAATACATAAAATTAATACATATAAAGTTAGTTTGGTATTGAACTTGAAGCCATGATTGTTAGAATTATAGTGGGGCGGCATGGAAGGCCCCAGTGAGGAGGCAGGTGATCCATTAGCTAAGATCTGAAAGAAAGAGCTTGGTTTGTGAAGAGCTACGTAGGATGGGAGTGGATCTCATTCTCACAAAACTCTAGTTCTCCTTTCACCAGAAGAAGGAATTCCTGGAGATCCTTCTTGCTCTTTGGGAGCTGCCATCTGTATCCATAGGGTTCAAGCACACCTACTTATGACAGCATCATTGCTCCCAGATCCTGGGCTATACCTACTGTAGGTCTTTTTGCTTTAGGGTCAGGCACCATAGGGCCTTGCTTGGGATAGTTCTGGAGACATTGCCTCTTAGGATCATGCCTGAATCACTAGCACTTGGATAAATGGGTTCTGTTGCAATTCAAGTTCCTGCTGTGGACTCCTGCTCTATTTTAGTCCCTGGGAGACTGAAATGAAAAAGAAAAGATCTAACTTCTGTGGCTACTAGTGCTTCTCCTCTCTTTCTGCTGGCCACAGGCCTCTGGTCTGGAGCTTCTTTAGGCTGCCACTCTAGACTGGATGTGGGAGAATATCTGAAGTAAGATCAAAGGAATTTCCTCAAGCAGGCTTTTATGGTTTGGATCTGGACTGTCCCCCAAAGCCTCATGTATTTGGGTGCTGTAGCTTACCTATGGATTCTATGTGCTGTTAAAAGGTGAGGCCTGTAGGGAGGAATGGATTACAGGTGTGTGATAGAAGACAGGTGTGTAATATATTGTAGATCACAGGTATGTGGTGGAGAGGGCATGCTGAAGATTACAGTTGTGTGACACATTACTTGGCACGTGACCTGGAAAGGGTAGGCTGCCGAGAAATGGAAGAGTGTACATTGGTCCTGCCCTTCCTCCCTGACTTGGCTTCCTTCTGCCATGCTATGAATAGCTAAGCCTGCACCCTGTTCTTCTACCATTACCAGCTACCAATGAATGGATCTTTTGAAACTGTGAGCTAAAATAAACATTTCCTCCCTTAAATTGTGGATGTTTGGTATTCTGTCACAGCAATGAGAAAGTTGCTAAGACAGAGGCTTTTTCTTTTATTCTTCTTGCCATGAGGTGGAGGGCAGGGGAAGAAAAAAATTTCTTGCTTGTGTGTAGAATCTTGGAATGTCTGTAGGGGAATTTTGATCCTCTATAGGAAATACAAGTTTGGGAAGAAGAGGAGAACAGCCTATCGAAGGTGGTAATAAAGACGTGACTTTGTTAGCCAGATGTGGTGTCACATGCCTATAATCCCAGCTATTCCACAGGAGACAAGAGAATCCAGGAGTATCCGGAGTTGAGGGACATCCTGAACAACATAGCAAAGCACCATCATCAAATAAAACAAAACACAAAATGAAATGACTTTTTAAGGAAATGCTGCTGACTTATTTAACAGAATCCATTCACATGCTACCAATACTATGGTGGAGGAAGCCAAGTTGGGAAGAACTTCCCCTAATTTGCACTTGTAGCTTGTCATTTCATTTTTCACTTCCGGGCACACTCTGGCAAATGAAAACATCCAGGTTCTAAAGGGGGAAGACAAGGGGTTGAGTGGAGACAGGAGTTTCTCCTTCTGCACACTACTTTCCCTTTTTGCCCTCCTTCCATGTTCCAGTTTCCTATCCAGAGATGAAGGCCTCCTTCTTCCTGAGTGATTAGTAGCTCGCTCTGAGAGCCTCGGTCCCCACTGAATGATTTAGCAGAACCCCGCACAATGAGCTCGGTGTTTCCTCCCGGGAATTGCTCACACTGTATCTCTACCATGGTTGGGGGTGCGCAGAATCAGCAAGAAGATTTTTTTGTACCTATATTGACCTTTGAGAGAACAATTTCAGCACAGATACCATTTTGAAAATGAGATTGCAACATGTAGGGAGAGCTGGGTGGAGAACAAATGGAAACAGAAGAGAAAGAACTTTCAAGGAGACCATGGGCCACTTTAAACAAAAATAAGGAAAGAAGAGCAATTAGAGGGATCAACAGGGTCAAGGATAATTGTTGCCTCTTAACTAAGTTGGGTGCTATCTGAGAATTTTAGAAAGAAGAGAGGCCGAAGGGGAAAGGATTTGCCGGATCCACTAGGGGGAGTTTTCTCAGGGTCATTGGTCCAGTCCTGTTTGGGTTGTATAGCCTGTAACACTAATGGTGATCTAGTCCTCTAGAGGTTTCTTCTTCCTCTTGGTCTTTTTCCTCTTTCTCCTTTCCTCTTTGCTTGACTTAGTATCTCAGTCTGGCTCCAGCTAAAAAGAAGAACATACAATGTAAAAAATGTCTCAGAATTCGTACCCTATCTGATGTCACCATTTTTGTCAACAATCTGCTGAATATTTCTACAGTCTTTTCCTGTGAATGCAACTCTGATTTATCTTTACAAATACCAAATCATATAACTTCCTAGCAATTTGTTTTTCTTCTGTGATAGCCTATTTTCAAGCTTTAATACATATATCTATTCTAAGGGGCCTAGTAGTTAAGAAAAAAGCATTCTGTCTGCTGACCTGGGTTTGATTCCTGGCTAAGTTAGTACAAGTAATCTTCTATCTGCACAGTTCTGCTTCATGTAAATCTCAGTTGCCTTGGTTTAATTAAATAAAACTAGTCTTACAACACTGTTCTGATTTCAGTAACTGTAGGCTATTATTAACTGTAATTTATAAGAAGCATATGTTGGTGCTACATTTTTGAGTCTAAATCACTATATTAAAAAATATACATTTTAACCACTACATCAATTTTTTTAAGGTGAGTTGGTAATTGGTCACTGACCATCTGTTTAGTTCACACAAAGACAACAAAGCTGTTGCTTCCTTGTCTTCCACTGACAAACACCTATGATATTTTTACAAATATGGTAATTTTTAAAAAGAGAGAGAATATTGGCTGGTAATGATGAAGGAGCAGCAGAAATATGGCACAGGAAGTAAAATTTAAACAGAATTTATGAAAGAACTGACTAGCATGAAAATGTTGATACAGTTGCCCTTTGAGGGACAAGGTGAGCAGTGAGGGAACCTAAGGCAAGACCCCCTATTCACTTAAATGAGAAAGGTGGTTGTGATGAAACAGAAGTCCCAGAGCCAGGGATGCCACCAAAAATTTCACATCACAGGAACTCTCAGAGATATTTTAATATTAAAGCATAAAGGATAAAATATTGAGAGATGATCCACACTTCAAACTGGAAATAGTAACGATTTGACAAGAATAGAACAGACGCTTGCTTCTAGCCCAGCTTGTATAAGACACACTTTGAATGAGATTTCCAATGACCACTGATGGGTGTTTTTATCAAGACACAAAACTCTTTAATTTGCAATGTCTCTAATACTTTAAATCAGAATCTACTAAATATTATTGGTACTATTTTCATTTCATTTTTCTGTTCATTTGTAATAAACAGGAGTGTTTTTAAAGTTTCACAGAATTTTTTAATCATGATTTTCTGACACTATTAGGATCCCTTTCCAGTATGTGGTGTGTGTGATCATTTTATAGGTCAACACCCTTGTGCTAAGTAAAGACCACCCATGCTTCGTTGAATCCTAGATGAATTGCTCCAACTCTCTGTGGTACATTATTTTCCATCTTAAAAATGGGAATAATGATAAGGTTTACTTCATAGAAATGCTGTAATAATTATTTGACTTAATGGCTATAAAACAATTAGGACAAAGGTTAGATAAGTAGCTAGCATCAATTGACTGATTTATTATATCTCATTGTATCTTAACTTTTAAACTATTCCTTATTGACATTAAAAGATTTCTAATAACTTTCATGAACAATGCTATACTGATCATCTGTGTATGTATGTTGTAGAACACTTATGTAAGTGCCTCTGTTAGAAAAGAATTTGAAAACCATAGCATTAAATAGAATGACCTCCTAAAGTGTAGTATTTCCAAAATGTCTTCCAAGAAGGTATCAAAGCTGTATAAGTCCCTATTTCTCCATAAGTATATCAACTCTGAATATTAACAGTTTTAAAGTTTTGCTCGTCTTTTACATTTTTGCTGTCAAAAATAGAATCTAGCAGGTTGTGTGCACATCTGTAATCCCAACACTCTGAAAGGCCTAGGTAAGAGGATAGCAAATTCAAGCCTGCATGAACAACTTAGGGAGGTAGCAAAACCCCTGTCTCAAAGAGAGAAAGAGAAAAGGAGGGGAGGGAGGGAGAAAAAGAAATTAAGCAATGAAGATGTATTATGGATCAGTGAGAAGGCCCTGGATTCAATCCTTAGCACCAAAAAAGTATCTAATTTTAATTTGCATTTTAAAAAGAGGAATTAACTTGGTCTTTTTTCACAGATTTATTGGCCATTTTATATTTTTCTTGCTGAGGGACCTGATGTGTCTCCCATTTTTTTTTCTTTAAATGTGCCATTATATATTTTTTCTTCTACTTTTATCTTTACATATTAAATAGTGAGATTAAACATTAAAAAACTTGTTTATTCTACTAAATTAAAACCAGTGTTTCCATTTTAAGCAATTTCTACTTATAGGTCATACACATTTACTCATTAGCTTGAAACTTTTGTAATTAATTACTGACTCAGAGGAAGTTGCAGAAACAGCACATTGAACCCAATGCACTTTCACCCAGTTTTTCTCAGTGTTAACATGTAGTCATGCTAAAATGTCAAAACCAACAAATTAACAATGATGTGATGTTAACTTCATACTAGACTTTATTCAATTTTTATTTCTCTATTTATGTATAAAGTTGTGTGTAGTTTCATCCCATAAGTAGATTTGCATAACCACCACCACAACCACGCTATATAGCTATTTTCTCATTGGAAGAGAATGCCCACTGCTTCTTTTACACTGGTACCACTCAGTCCCTGTTCCTTAGCAACGGTTGATCTGTTGTCCCTCTCCATCATGTTGTTGCTTTTATAATGGTATGTAATTGCAACTATACAATATTTAGCAATTTGAAATTGTCACTTCTCACTAGTCATAATTACCTTCAGAGCTGTCCTGATTCTTTGTGTCAGTAGTTCATTAAAAATAATTCTCAGTAGTATTCTATTGCATGAAATATATCAGAGAGTTTGTTAACCTAGTCAACCATTGAGGAATATTACTTAGTTCTGGGAGTTGCAAATAAACTACCATGAACATTTTTGTACAGGTTTTTGTGATTTCTCTAGAATTCATGCCCGAGAGTGTGACAACTGGTCTATATGACAGAAGCATCTTTAACTTCATAAGGAACTGCCAAATTGTGTTTCAAAGTGAATATGTTATTTTATTTTATTACTAGTAGCATATGAGTGGTGTGGTTTCTTCTCATCCTAGCTAATGTTCGGTATTTCCATCTTTTGTGCTTTAGCCATTCTCTTGGATGTGTAATAATACTTGGACTTTAATGTCCAATCTCCTAGAACCTAATATCCTCACCATCTTTTTATATAAGATTAACCATACATATAAAATATGAAAACTATAAAATATAATATCATATAATATAAAGTGGTTTGTTAAAGATTAATCTGTCTTAATATTTGGAGTAAAACTGATGCTGTGAGAAAAAGTATACGGCCACTAAAGCTAATTTACAGGGTATCCCTAAAAGTTGCCATATGTGAAAAAAATTAGCAAACTTTTGGGACACCTTGTTATTATTTTCCATTCCTACCTCAGCCTTGGTAAAATATTTCTTAATTTCTTTGTCCATTTTCTAACTAGAGCCATTTATGGCTTTTAATTTTTTTCTTTTGTTTTTTTTTATTTTTGCCTTTGAGGTGCTGGATAAAATTTCTTGTTGAAATTATGATTTGCAGTTATTTTCCTCTGATATGTAACTTGTCTTTTCCTTTTTTCTTTTTTAATGGGTATTTCAGAGAGCAAAAGTTTCAGGTCTTGTTAAATCCATTTTACCAGTTTTTTGTGATCTTATTAATATTTAGGTGCTCACATATTAAAGAACTTAGCACTATGATCACAGATATTTTGGAGATATTTTCCCATTCATTGTACTTTGTTTCATATAAACCTTTTTCTTTTGTGTCTTCAATTTCTTCACCATTTTAATTAGATAGTTGTTTTGTGCTAGGCTTTCCCTAAACCGTCTTAAAATTCTTTTCTTCTTTGGTTTCTGTGATATGCTGGTTTTGTTTAGTGAACCCAACATGGAAGTCTTTACAGAATATTTTCCATTATTGGTATCTCAATGTATGTTTCTCTCTACTTTCTTTCCTAGGTGATCTTACAGTTTCCCTCATCACTTCTCACTTTGCCTTAAAGATCTAGATCCAGACAGACTGGACATTTTCACATGACTGTCTTTCCACAATCTCAGACTCAAATGTCCTCAAAGGATAACATTCTTCTTATTCTCTAAGGACACCTCAATCATCCTAGGCAAAAAATTGCAGCATCATGTTAAACTTTTTCCTTTCTTCTATTGAACATATAGCAATAGTCACAAATTCCTATTGATTGTATTTTGGAGAATCCTTTGAATCCATTTCTTCATGGCAAGGAGCCGGAGATGGTCCAGGAGCCTTCTAAATAACATTCTTCTTTCTTCTCTCCTTCCACCCATTTTGTTTATTATCATCAACACTATCCAAGTGCCTCTCTCTCTCCTACTGAAAAATGCTACAGCAGGACTTGCCAGGCCCAATAAGGGAGTGAGCCTGAAAAAGTTTTGTCTTGTTTATTTTAAAATAATAACTCTATAATTTTTTCTAAATCAAATAACATGTATATAGAAACAGTAAGTAGAAAGTTTTGTGGGGCTTATGGTAGGGTATTTTTCCCCCTCTAGAAGCCTCCAGATGGCAGCATTTAACCTTGGAAGCAGAAGCCCAGTGCCCACAATATACTTGCTGCCTTTCCATTTATAACAGCTCCTGAGAGCCAGGCTGTCAACAGTGGGAGGAGTCGGGAGACAAGGTAGTAGATGTGTTCTGAATACTGTGACCTTTCGTAGTCTTCCTTAATCCACCAAGAAACTCTGTACGTTGCAGTTCGGGTAGGCGAGTTTCCCTGCACTCCTTGTGGAAATAGGCATTTTATTCTGGCTTCATTTGTATCAATCCAGTTAAATGGATTCCCAGCACATCATTTGCACAGAAACAATTTGTATTGCTCATCTTAAAAACTAGACGGTGAAGAATCAATATGACAGTACAGCAGGAACGTCAAGCTTTGCCTGGATTATCCAGCTGACAGGGCCCCTGCGGAGTCTCTTTTCCAACCTGCTTATAATGTCACGCTCCTATTCTCAATAACCGGACATTTCTTACTCACAGCGGACTCAGAATCCTTAAGGTGACCAGCAGGGCCCTATGGGGTCTAACCTCCCCAGTCCCTTAGCTCGTCCTCTATATTCCCTCTTGCCTGATCATGCTTTTCTAATTACCATGATCTTCCTGTCCTTAGAGCACCACCACTTTGGGGCCTTTTCACTCTGACTCTCTTGTGCTGGAGTGGTTCATTCCCTCCTCCAAATGTCTCCTCAGGAGTCTGTGCTTCAGAGAGGGTTTCTCCCATTGCTTCCTTCCCCTGCCTACCGAATCCTTTCCCTGCTTTCTCCCCCTCCTTTGGAAGGTGACATGTACCCAATTATTTGTGTCTGTTTTTGCCAGAAAGAATATAAATTCCACGGAGGATGTGAATTGTTTACAGCTTCCTCCCTGGAATCCAGGATAATGGCCGACATATATCTATTAAGTGACCAGTCCCGAGCTGGTGAATGAAAGGGTGAAGCCAGAGGCAGTCAGTGGAGGTCTCCATCCCGTGTCCTCAGACAGCTGCTCAGCAGATACTTGGCAAGTGGCAGTGCAAGCCCTAAAGAGGTAATCGCCTTGACCTAACATGTAATTCTCTACATCTATCTATTTTTAACTACACATGTCTCTTTTTTAAAAAAAATTACCCAACAGCATTTCTGTCACCAAGACAGAAATAATCAGATGAATGATAGCAGCCAGATAACCATAACATTTACATAATTAAAAAATTGCAATTACTATTAGATTACTCTATAAGAGATCTGTGATATTAATTCTTAAGCTAACTTTACTAAGACATTATACAAATTAAACAAAAACAACTTGTCATCAATATCAAAAGAATATCTGCTTACTCATCTGGGGAGAAATTTTTTTTGTCCACAAACCAGCTCTCAGGCATAGAAAATACATGATGCAAAGCCAAAAGTGTACATAATTAAAATGTAAGATCAGTTAGGGCTGTGTCCCCATTACAGTTCTTTTTTTTTTTTTTTTTTTTGGTACTGGCAGTGCCTTGTGGTCTCAGTTTATAAGTGAAATTGCGTCTGAATCTAGGCATGTAGGAAGAGTAATTCTGAAAAGTTCTCGTTAAATAAAAAGCAATTCATTAAATATTATTCCCATTTATATGGATCTAGTTACTCTAAAAATATCTAATTCAGTTTGCAATTACACAGACTCCCTTAATTAAAATGGTCATAAATAATATACTATTCTTGAAGATATTAAAATAATTCCTTGACTTCTTTTTTAGTCACAATACATAGTGTTTAAGATGAATTATATTAAATCTTTTTTCTGAAAGAGAACCAAGGACTTCATTTTTATAGCACCTTCTAAGTGTTTCTGTCATTTTTTCTAAGTGCCTATTAGCTTAATTATTATTTTATATTTAAAAGTTGTTTTCATGATTTTATTCATGCTTATCATTTATAACTAATAATAACAGCTATAATCTGTGAAATGTTTATGATGTGCTAAGCACTGTGTCAAGCGCATTCAAGTTACATGATTAATACTCATGGGCTAATCTTGGAACACATTTAGAATTTATAATTACTTTTCAATGGGAAATGAGTTCTAGCTTTCCAAATACTGACTTACAAATGAAGTTTGTTAACAAATGTAAGTGAGGAACTGTCTCAACTGGGTGACTACAACTTTTCATGAATGGCAACCTATGCAGCATGACAAATTGAATCAAATTAGAATAACTTATGCTTGGAAGAGAATACTAAGCTCTACCATATTTTGTCTCTTTATAGGATCCTTGGCACTTAAAGCTGTTACTGCCCGATAGCTTTGGTCTCAGTAGATTTGCAAAGCTTACAAAGTCTGGTGCATATCTGACTTGCAGTTAGTTACTTTCACAACAGGCATTACCAGAGTGACTTCCATCCCTGAGCTTCGGTGTGGCAAAGGGATTTGCTAGCAATGTGTCTACTTTCCACCTGCCAGGCTTTCTTTGCCCAAGTCACCGCATGCTTTCTGATTGCCACAGTGACTTAGTTTTCCGCTGCCGATACTGTATTAACACCATAGGCACTGTTGTGATCCCATGAGACTTTGTTAATATTCCTTGGCTCACTCTTATACCATGCCTTACCGTAGGTTCATTTGCTATAGAGAAATTATCTTGTTGACCTCCAAGTCTCCCAAGTCACAAGACAAAATGACAACTTATCTTTCTGGTGTTTCAAGGTGGATATAATGCCTGTAGTTTCTCCCTGCTCAGCATCCATTTCCTTATTTGGGGGTAAACTCAACTTATTTGGGGACTTGTCATTAGTTCAGCCGAGGCCTGTGCTTTGTCTGGGACTGAACTATCTTCTGAAGCTAGTGTTTTCTACATAGCACTTAAGAGTTATACATGCCCTGACAATCAAGGCTGTTCAAGAGCAGGCCTGTCATTCCGGCAGGCCAGTCATATCCATAAACATTAGGCTAGGATGGAACTGCTGGGAATAAGAAACTCTTGTTTTCTAGGGTTGTCAAACCTAGACCTGCCAATAGCAAGTTTTTTTTTTTTTTTTTAACTTTAGGTCAGTTTGAGAATGAAGGGACATGGGGGAAAGACACTGAAACATGAATCATTTAAAATTTACAGCATTTGAGCACCTAGATCTTTCTTTACCTGAAGTTGAGAGTAAGCCTTTAACATTTTAAATTATAATAAAGTTAGTTTTGCTTCCATTCTTTGCGATCAAAAAACTTGAACAATACAGTGGAGAAAACCACAAAACAAATCTCAAGTGTGATTTTGTGGCTATATTTGCCTTCCCAGTGATGCAAACAGTCATATTGATGCTCTGTTACTACTTAGGAGGTCAATTGTTGATATATTTCTAAATATTAGCAAGTATGCTACAGATTGCTGATGTTGTTTGGAAATTCTGCCTTACTATCCTTTATTCTTCTCAAAAAATCAAGTTGCAGAAAACAATGACTAGGGAAATGCCAGAACTACCTCATCATGTTGGCCCCACAACTTTAAAACAAATCCAATTATTTGATTAAAATCATAAATAAATTTTAAAAAGGGAAAAATCCCAGTTGAAGTACCAAAGACTTTTGATGTGGATTTAGTCTCTGCTTTCTAACTTTTTAATCATGGTTAAGTTACTCAGTCTCTTAGCCATGATTGCATCATATGTAGAAGTGAAATCATAATAGTGTTTCCTAGTAGGGCTTTAAAAAAATGGAAAAGGTGAATTTACAGGAAAATCTTATAATGAAACCTGAGCAAGTACTCAATATACACTGATTATGATGATTATTCCTTGTCAATTTGAGATATCAGAACATTTGCTCTCAAAAAGAATCCAGAATTCTCACAGAGTAACACCATTCTCTTGGCCATGGATCTGGTGGCCCATGGTAAACACAACTCCAGATTCTAAACGTTAGCACATTCAGTTCTAGTGAGAGTTAATGGTTATTTCAGAAAGGCAGCAATGTATGACTGCGATATCAGGATTGTGTTCAGTCTTAGGCAATTTTCATTTTTATATGCTCACTTAGACCAGTTTGTATGATATGAAATTGATGCGAAGAGAACTGTGTTTTCAAAAATGTTCCTAGTTAAAAAGAAAGACATTTTCTTAGACCGTTTATGCCTTTAAATGTTGTTATTTAAAATTTTCTTATTTCCTTGAAAAGATGTGATTACAGAATTACACAAAAGATATTGTTGTCCTGTAATACCCTTCATTCAGTTCCCTTGAAGCAAATATTATGCAAGGCTGTGTAACAGTTACCACATGTTGTATTGCAAAACTAAGAAAAAAAGGTGCAACAGCTGAACCTGGTCAAAAAAAATCAGAAAAAGCCTGGCTCTTTTGTCACATTCTGAAGCTATTCTTTTGAGTAATGTCATTAAATATAAATTTCTATTATAGGATCAAATTTTATTACAGAGTGAAAATAAGGTATTAAATACTTAAATGAAGTTTTTTCCTGGAATAATTGATCTTAATTTCAAATAAACAGTGATATACATCTTTCAGTTTATGGCTGCTTCTAAAATCATTCTGCCTCCTTTGTCATTGTCAGCCTATCAGCCATCACACATTACAACTGTCAGAATGCCTGAGTTAAAAAACTATCCCTTTTAATTTCTTGCTTCTTATCTGCAATGGGGAAGGAGATGGGATTGCCTCTAAAATAAGAGTGAGTGGGCTCTGAATGAGTCAGACCTTTTTAATGGCGAAATGAGTGACCTGGAAGGCTTGTATTTTTCCCCACTTTGCTTTGGGGCTGTTTTTTGTTAAATTCTAGTTTCCTCAACTATATCCACATGACTATGAGATCTTTGGTTAGGTAAAGTGCTGTCATAGCAAATTTAAATTTTCAGAGACTTTACTTAGCTAGGAGTTGCACTTGCATATGATCTAGCCTCCCTTTCATGTGATTTTCTAATGGATTCATGGTTTAATAATGGCAGCAGCAATAAACCTAGTTTCATTTTGTATTAATTGTGTTCCAAGTTGGCCCTCTCTTTAGTGATGACAATCGTTTTTATCCTTGTTTTCTGAATATGCCTTACAGAGTCTTGCGCAAATGTGAATTATTTTTAAAACTTTACTTTGAGTTGTGGCATAATTCCCAACATCTCTCATTTTTCTCATGTTTCCTAAACCATGTCACATGCTAAAGTCTCCATGACTCTTAAGTCTTTGTCACAGGAAAACTCCCCAATCTAACTGTCTATAACATGTGATCTTTTTTTATGTTTTGGAGAGCTAGTCAAATGTTATCACTTGGTCTCTATTAGGATGTAGATGTTTGATATCTCTAACTATGCTCTGGACAAATATATGTTTCTTTCTCAGTATACAGAAGAAAATCACATTATTAGTAACCCTTTTATGTTCTTCCCAGCATCATGTCTTATGTCTGATTTAAAAAGATGATAGTATATAAGCCAGACATTGTGGTGGTACATGCCTGCAATTCTGGAACTTTGGAGGCTGAAGCAGGAGGATTGCTGTGAGTTCAAAGCCAGCCTGGGCTATATAGTAGTTCAGGACAAGCCTGGACTACAGAGTGAGACCCTGTTTAAAAAAACAAAACAAACAAAACACCGTGATAATATCTGTTCAGTTAATGATAACAGACCAGCATAAGAAGGCTAGTGTTTTCAGTCAACTTGATTGCCCTTCTTTGGACATACCTTTTTTCTCCTCAGACAAGATCTGTCTTAGTTATTGTTTTATTTCTGTGATGCAATATCTGATATCCATGACATAAGAGAAGAAAGACTTATTTTATCTCACAGTTTTAGAAGATCTCAGTTCATTTGTGGGTAGCTGGCAATAGTGGAAGTACATGGCAGGAAATATCTGGAAGAAGAACTCTGCTCACAGCATACAGGCAGGAGGCAAATTCGGGAGTAAGGGCAAAGCTAGCATATTTCCTTCCACGTGGTGTTCCAGGGATCTCCCCCTTCCGGGTCAAGCCTCAGTGCCCTGCTCCTTCCCGGTTAAGCCCCAGTGATCCACCCCTTCTAGGTCACATGCTCAGTCATCTGCCACACACTCATAATCCACCACACATGCCCATAATTCACAATATCCAAATATGTGAAGCTCCTGGGAGACATTCCAAATCCAAACTATACATGGGTCCCTTTAGAAAGGTGCCTGAATACTGCCTTGTTCCATTGAAGTGGTGAGGTAAGTAGGCAAATGTAATTTTCTTATTTACTAATCTACATTCACTCAGAGATTTAAAGGAAACTTGGGTTCAAAGGATTTAGTTACCTACATAGTACTTGGAATAGCAGGGTTTACCTGTATTTCTTAAATAAATTGAGACTTTTTTAGGTAGATTTTTTTTGTCTCAAATATGTTATCCAGATATATAACTAATTGAGCTTCATAATTATGGGCACTGTTGTGGTTAGGATCTTGAGTGTCCCCCAAAAGTCTCATGTATTTTAATGGAACCATGTGATGTTGGTGGATTGGGGTCTGGTCTGGAGGGATGGATTGCAGTTAAGTTAGGATTAATGGTGTGTAGTGGCCACACCTGGATACAGGAGGGACCAGTTACTGGGCAGAGACCTGAAAGGATACATAAACTGCACCTGCCATCCTGGAGGACGGGGACTAGTCTCAACTAGCCTCAACTTGTCTTCTGTTTGTGCCGGGAAGCTGCCTCCACCTCTGTCTCTCTGCCATGTACTTCGATTGTTGCTGGCCACCCTTGAACGGACTGGACCTTTGAGACTGTGGGCTAAAATAAACCTTTCCTAAGTTTGTGGGTGTCGGGTATTGAGTCACAGCAACGAAAAAGTAACTAAGACAGGCACTTTATATTTCCAAGTTCAGAACAACATCTTTTTTATGATTCTGTCATTTCCCATCTCAATCTTTATGTTTGTCAAAGGGCTGTTTTCCAATATGTTTCTTCTCTGTTCTGAAAACACTGTAATGATTTTTTTTTCTTTTTAATGTTCTAGATGAGCATTTTACTCTTTTTTAACCAATTGTGAAGGAGTAAGGTTATTTTTATTTTTACTTTTTTCCTAGCCAATTGTTAATGAGTCAAAGTCCTTCAGATTTTCTTGGCCCAAATTCCAAAATCTTTTTAATCTTTACAACTTAGTGAACCATTATTAGAGATGCATAAAATCTTTCCCAAAAGTAAAAATATATCACTAATTGGGCTAGCCATCAGGACCTCTAGTTAATAATTCATAGAACAGAGTTGCTTGCTTATAACAGGACACAAATGATGGTATAGTCAAGAGTCTCATTTCAGCCCAATTAATTTTATACTGAAGAAATTTCTGCTGTAAATATATAGAGACTTTGGTGTAGGCAGACATCTTAATGATTCATCTGCTTCATCAGGAAGAGTGAAAGCTAGAATGGCAGCTTCACTCTCAGCAAAATTTTAGAGAGAAAAGCTCACGTTTTATAGGTGCAGGACTGGTCTATGTCAAACCACAGTTATTTATTGTTTGTTCATTTACTTATTTATTCCCGGCTAATATCAAAAATTAAAGCAAATATTATATTCAATTTTGTGTTGATCTGGAACCTTTCTCTATCTGATAACTGTCTAGCCTGTAACATGACACAGAATGTCCACCTCTCATGATGTCATCACCTGTAATCCCTCATCCTTTCACTGCTTATTATAAAAGGAGTTAATTAAAGAGCTGACTAACTACACAAAGCTGACACACATAACATATAAAAGGCTTTTTATTGCCAGATAAATGCTTTCTCAACTGCAGTTATATTGAACAGCAAGTGGTGATACCCAAGGATGGCTAATAACAGGTCTGACTTCCAGTGGTTTGTGCTAAGGTTGCACCTTGAACACCACTTCCTATTTCAATGCAGAGGCATGAATCTGAATTAAGTAAAACTTCCTTTGATGACATGCTCCTTATACCTAAAACCTTACACTTTGTGACTCAGAAGGGCGATGGCTATTATATACTGTTTTCTATTTAAAATACATTGAATAACAGGATAATATATCATTTGACATACTTACAACTATATGAAGGGGTTTCTGATATTTCCTCATTTTTTCTTCCTACCATCTCATTAGTAACGTTTCTTGACAGGTTCTCAGGGGAGATATGAAAGTTTGAAGGGAAAATGTTATATGGTAGGAAAGACTTGAAAAAAATCTGAATTTTTGTTCTATTATGTTATTAATCTCTCAGTGTGTGCAGGAGAGAATTACTGTTTTTAACTATGATGTCCAGATCATTTGTGTTTTCATTTTATACTCCTCACATATTGCCCAATTCTTCATTTATTCTTTGTTTATAGAGGAATATGGCTCAACAATTATGAAGGCCAAGTTTATCATACTATCTTTTACCTTATTAAGAAACAGATCTATTTGATTAAGATCATTTTGTCACTAATTTTGAATATCCTATTGGCACTAGGTATCTCAGTTTTAAATTTATGAAATTTAAATGCATTTTAATATACAACACATGCATATTGAAGTGTCCCATGAGTTATAAAAGGAATGGACAGTGAGAAGCCAGTTTCTTTTCACTTGCTTCTACTCGTTGCTCCTAAACAATGGTTGACAACAGCTGCTACCAAGATTTTTTTATATTCTTCTAGAGATATCCTATGCAAGTGTAAGTGGATAAAAATCTCAACCACTTTTATACACAAATAGCAGCCTGGTATGCAAAATACATACAGTTTTATACAAAAACTTTTCTTTTTCCAGCTGTACTTGTCCCACTACAATTCTGAGAGTTATTCAAGACTTCTTATCTTCTCTTCCAGTATTGAATCAGCCTCTCAGCCTTGGCAAGTCAGACTCAAGCATCAGATCAGCCCTCTACATACCTGCATTGCCGCTGACTTAGTTCTGGTTTAAAGGATTACCAAGCTCCTTATTGGAGCTGTGCATTTCTAAACAGACCTTTAAGTTAGTCTCAGGACTAAGAAGCAAAACTGCAATGTCCTTCATAAGTTTACAGTATTTCGCTTATTTCTCATTTCCTTCAGGATAAGCTTCAGGTGCCTTGACATAGCGGCTATTTCCAGCCTTTGGTACTGTGACTGTAGACTCCCTTTCTCTTTTACATTTCGTTCACTTACGAAGCAAAGAAAATGTGCCACACAATCCAGGCAGAAGAGATACAAAGGAGGAAAAGCTATCCAGTTCTCGCCACAGGGAATTCACAATCTAACAGAGACAAATGGCATATACACCATTTTTCTAGAAGATAAAATAATGGAAATAACATCAGAGACTGGTATAGGCTCATTGGTTTAACTTTAGCCATTCTCTGTTTAGACAAGCCAGCACACTCTCAACTCTAAACAGTCTTAAAGCAAAGATTGAAAACTGGTAACTCAAGTGCTGAATCCAGCTAGAGGACATATTAGATTACTATGGCTGTCATAACAAACTACCACGAAGTTGTTAGTCTTTCCTTTAAGGTTCTGTTAATTCAAACCCAGTTTCTTTGCACTAAAATCCACATTCCTGACTTGTTCTGAGACTTAAGAAAGATCTGACTTATTTAGTTCTGCACTCTCTCGCAACATAGGCCTGTCCCTGGGAACTATCTTGCATTTGTTACATCACCTCAATGCCTTTCAGTTCCTGCTGCCGTCATCTAGCCTTGTTTGCTCATCAGCACTGACTGCCTGTACCCGGGAACCCTAGAGTTTATAACTTCTATCCTGAAATCTTTTTGCTTTTTCACAAATATTCACCTACTTGGATGCCCATCGCCTCCTATGGAGGTCTTTTCCTCATTCTCCAAAATCACCATCATTCTCCTACTCATCTGTCAAGAATTAATAAAAGTGCCTCCTCTCTCTCGACACCTCACATATCCTCTCAGTGTGGGATGGTACCTTTTACCACCCCTATTTTATTTTATTTTATTTTATTGAGAAGGAAATCTCACTCTGTAGCCTGAACTCAGGCTGGCCTTGGACTCAGGGCAACCCTCCTGCTCCACCCTGCTTAGTGCTGGGATTACAAATGCACAACACCATGCCGGGTTTACATGTTGCTGGGGAATCAATCTCATGTACTTAGTGCTTGACTTAGCACTTTAACTGCTGAGCCATTGCTCCAGCCCACCACCCCAATTTTAACATTCAGCCCACTTCCCTGTCAGCTCCTTGGAGGCAGAGTGTGATGGGTTTTCCCTTGTTTTTACTGCAACACCTGCAGTAGAAGCTTCAGTGAGTGCTGAACAAATGTCTATGATGTATGAAAATCGTAACGCTGTTGATGAGAGTTTTTATTATAAAATACAAGAGTGCTATTAAGAGTTTTTATTTATAAAAGAGAATAATTTAAATGTTCCATAATAGCTTAATAGAACCAGGTACTACTGAATGAGAAAAAAAAAGTGAATTCAGAATGAATAAGAGACTACAGAGGTAGAGGAATCAGTGCAGAGTCAGGAAGAGCAGAAGACTCTGAAGCCCCAGGTGAGGCCTGGGGTTCTGCTTTGTTCAAAGGCCCTGGACTCTTCTGGCCTTACTTTGTATGAGGGGCAGGTCCACAAATAATGACACCAGAGGGATTGATGTCTAGTATCATTTCATGTCTAGCATGGCTAAGTGCTCTAAAGAGAAACAATTTGAATAATGAAATTGGCAAAATCCTGTGGAAGACATGGAGAGATAGGAAGCTTACCTGAATCATGAATTATTCATGCTTCACTGGAGAACAATGAGGCAGAACTTTGGCTTCTATTATCACTTCTGATACAAAGTGATTACTTTTAATTTTAGATGATTACACATGCTTATGTAACACACTGAATTCTATTTGGGTTTTAACATTTTTGTTTTGACCATTCCAATTTGAGACAATTTACTTGAGGTTATGGAATTGTTTCTTTCTAATGGATGCGTTATAATTGAATATTAAGATATATGGAAGACTTCTTCCCAGTCCTCACAGTTAATCAAATAAAGCAATCTTGTCTTTGATGTAGAACCAGAGATGAATGGATCTTTGAACTAAAATCAGATTAAACTAATGCAGTCTTTTGAAGAACAGAAATAGATATACCCTTTGTAATTATTTATTATAAGGGAACATTTTTGTTTTCTGCTACTGACCACATATGCAGGGACTAGAGCATGACATTTCAATTGAAATCACAAGTTAAAACTTAGGTTGGTAAAGGTGGTTCAGCTATTTCCTGATGACTAAAAATATTGGTGAAGTAATAGTTAGATAAAACAATTTAGTATCAGAGTTATTTACCATAATACCATGAATATATCTATAACTATGCCACCTGGTTTGCAGATCAATAGTTGCCACGGGAGTTTCAAATCTCTAGCAATCTTGCATGTTTTGCTTGTTTTCAAATTTAGGTGGGTAGTAGTTGTAAATCCCTAATGAAACTTATCTGTAACTCTTGCACTTTTATTAAAATGGTTCATATTATTGCCAGGTAGTCTTAAAAAATAGTTGATCCCAACACAGAAAATGACAGTTTTTCCTAGGAGCTTTCACCCAATGACATCATGACTTCTAATGTTATAAGGAAAACCGGAAGAATGGGTGCGATAATTTCAAAGAAAAGTTGGATGATTTTTTTAATGAAATAAAAGATATCAATATAAACTTACTGTCAAAAATCTTCACTTTTAATATTAGACAACCTTTAATCTCAAAATCAAAATTTAATTTCTATTCTTAGACATTTAAAAACAGCACCTCCATATCCCCTTCAGCCCTTGGTGGTCACGGTCTGTGCCAGTCTCTCAGGTATAACAAATCTCCTGAGTAATTTTCATTTGTGATGGTCTGTCTCTGAAGAAAAGTTTTAACGTCTGCCTGTTCAAGTATAGAAAGCCTTAGTATCTTGGATTGCATGAAATGACCCTTTTTTACCTTGACATTATATTTTGAACTAAACGGTATATTTGGTTAAAACAGTACTGTAGAAAGAGCTGTGTATCTGAACACTTGTTCCCATTGGGATCATCTGCTAACTCCTCTACCAATTTTTTTTTTTTTCCCCTGAGGTACTTGGAAACCAAGACCTTAAGATTTAAAGATTATTGCCATGACTTTATTGTATTTATCATACAAGTAGAGGTAAAATTAATTCAGGAATACTGAGATACAATATTCTCTCTGAAATTAAAAGCATGATGGTCCATTCTCATAAACTCTGTCAAGTGACTTTTTTAAAAGTCCCTTTCCTGCAGACTAAAGTCAACAACCTCTATTTTTTTTAGGCCAAGAATTACCTAGGTCCACTTTGTAGTTCCCTTCAGCTGCCTCTGACCACCAGTGGCAAAACTATTCTTTTTTATTCTTGACACTTCATTTTCTGACAGCATAAAGTAGAATACTATCTCCTCCTTTTGTCCCCAAAATTGCTGTTAGTAATATCTCTTCCTTATGCATGGTAGTGCAGGCCTGTTATCCCAGCACCATGGGAGGATGCAGCCTGAGGATTACAAGTCTGAGTCCTATCTGGACAATTTAGGAACTTAGTGAGACCCTGACTTGAAATTGAAAACCAAAATATGGCCCGAGGGTGTAGGTCAATGAAAAGGCCATGAGAAAGCCTCAGTAATAATAATAATAATAATAATAATAATAATAACAATAACAATAACGACTTGCCCCACCACCCAGAGAGCTGAAAATATATCCCCACCTGAATAATCTGGTCTTAGTCATTATATAACGCCCTGTCTCTTCTATTTGTCACCCCCACACTCCGAGAGTCTCAGCCCACCAGGAGGAGATGAACGACCTTTAGGATGTTGCTTCTGAGACAGTACCAACATCTACGTGAGAGATTAGATTTTATCAGATCATTCCATAGATCTTTCCTTTACCTTTGACATTTTTGCTTTATGATGTGAGGCCTCATTTTCTCTGAGGGAGAAGGAGTCAGTGGTAACATTTTCTTCTTCTCAGAGTCACTCCTAAGAATATTTCTATTGTTAGAAAAAAGAACATGTGCTTGTAGACGACACGACATATTTCTTTTTAGTATTTGTAACGAGATTTATCAAATTGAGTGGCTTTTAGAATTAAAATGAACAGTTGTTTCTGGAATAGGAACCAAAAAAATGTCTGCAATCTCTCCATTCTTTTGAACTTTTAAAATTCATTGAACCCAATTTAGAGTTTGAGAAAGGGTTAAAACCTGGAGTGAGAGAATGTGTCCATGCTTAGTTAAGTTTCATGTCAGTTAAAAAAAAAATTCTTGTTTAGTTTTTGTTTCTAGCTAAAGGAATTTTGATAGTGACAACAAACCCACAAACTCTGACATCTGAAAACACTTGGAGTGATCATAATGAATCCAGGGCCTCCGTTGTCCTGAAAGTGTCAGTCCAGCAGAGGCTCTGCACGTGCTGACAGTCCATGAGAGAGCATGGCCACACATATACACATGACTGCAGTGGAACATCTTACTGTAGTGACACCTTACCATGCAATGTCTAAAGCTTCACATTCTCTTCTTATTTCGAGGAAAGCAGTTCTCAGTTTTGATTTTTTTGGTTATAGAAAATATAACGGTGAAAAGAGGTAGCACCCATGTGCCATAGAGAGACAATCTGTGATGGACACAGTTCGCTCTTCAGTCACTCTGTAAACACTTATTAAGAATCTAGTATGTGCCAAGCATGATCAATCCATAAATAGCGAATATAAATAGTTAATATGCAATTCCTCTCAAACAGGGACTCACATGAGGAGAGATGGACATTTGGTAAAATACTTGTACTTCTAGATTATATCTGCTTATGTTAATATACAAGCTGCTCAGAAAACAAGTTGATTATTGGTTGGCAGACATCACCAGACTTAATTCTAAAGTGGATCCTTCTCTATAGTGCTGCCTATGTCCTTTCTGTATTTCTGTATCAGAAATGATGATGTGGGCTTCCTTGCAGGAACTCTGCATAGGATTTAAATACCTGTGCATGTGGCACCCTGGAATCAAGCAGCGTGTCACTCACATACAGCATATGTGCCTAGCTCATGCTGGGTCCCAAATTTGTGGAGAGGAAAGATGGAAGGATGGACACGTAAAGGGATGGTTTATAAAATATATAACTGATGTCAGATAGAAGCAATGGAAGAAAAGCTGTGGAGGTAAGGCTAGTTTGTCAACTTTTGAGGTTAAGACCTCTATATCGTGGTAGAAAAAAGCTCTAAAAACTTATGTTCCCTAAAGATATGAGTCAAAGGCTGGATTTCTGATGCAACAATGTTCTGAGTGTGGCCCAGAGAACTGTCTGAATCATGAGGGTGTTCACTCTATCAGTGGATTGACACATAAATAAGTTCACAACTGAACAGCTACTAGGACGCAGTGCCAGGTGGGATGGTACAGGTACCTTTGAAGGACATAACCTGTTCCTGGCTCCTCCTTTTCTGGCTTTCCCCCTTTCACTCTGCTTCCTGACTTCCATGTGCTTGCTCCATACCCTTCCCCTATGATGCTCTGCCTCATTTCAGATCCACATCAGTGAAACCAGCAACTGAAATCTTTGGAACCATGAGACAAAGTAAACCATTGCGCCTTAAAGCTTTGCACAATGACAAGAAAGTTAACTAATATAAACACTAAAAAATAAAAACACAAGGGAGAGCAACTCTTACAAGCGTTAAAACATATTACAAAGCTTCTATAATTGAATGCCGTGGTGCTGGTGCATAAGTAGAGAAATGGAATGAACTACAAAGTCCAACTAGAGATCTAAGTTCATGCAGAAATTTAGTATGTGATAATGGTAGCATCTGAAATCAGTGAATCAGAGATTGGCTTGTATAGCCATTTAGCAGAATATAAAGTTAGATCTCACAATATATGTAAGAACAAACTCCAAATTCTTCAATGTAAAATTCTAATTGTATCAAGAACTGAAGGAAATCCTATATATAAGACATCAAAATAAATAAATACCAAAAGAAATCATGAGTACATGTATTTTAATGTTACTGTGAGGAAAGACTTTCCAACTATGACTCAAAAAGCTAGACACAGACATACAAACAAAAAGCAATTATGAAGCCACATAAACTTTTAAAAATTTTCCATAATTTCTGTGACATTCTGGCAAAGACATTTAATCAGAACCTGAAACATTAGACAAACCTAAACTAAAGGACATTCTACGAAAGGACCAGCCTATAATGTTTCTGTTAAAAAGGACATTATTGGTACCATTGTTAAAGTCTGGACGAGGTTTCAGGATTAGATGGAACTAATGTATCAGTGTTAGTGTCCTGAATTTGATACTTCCATTATGATTAAAAGGAAAACTTTCCTTGTATTAAGAAAATTGCACTCTTAATCGGATATGGTACAACAGATTAACAAGTCACTCTCAGATAGTTCAGAATGAAAAAATACTCTCTGAATTAGATTTGTAAGTATGAGATTTAATATATATATAGTTCTTTAAATTTGAGATTGAAATATATATATGTATGTATGTATGTATGTATTTTTGGAGGGGGAGGAATAAAATAACTAATTTCACTGGGAAAACTAAATTACTAAAATGATTCTAGAAGGCATTTGAAAATGTAAACAGATTATCAGACAAGAAATATGAGGTGTTGTTAAAAAGTAACCCTCAAACCACCATCAACTCCAGATGTTCTCCCAGGAGAATTCCAATTATCCTCTAAAGAACAGATAGTTCCAGTGTTTTTCAGTGTAGTAAATTTACTATAGAACATGGGAAAAGAAGTAAACCTTTTACATTATTTTCATAAAATGAAAAAAATGTTGATGCCAGTTTCCACACATGAGAAGAATAAAGAAAAAAAGAGCGATCTTTTTTATGAACATCTATGTTATAAATAAAACATAAACAAAACTCAATAGCATATTAAAAGAATATTTTTCTCATTTTATTGATACGTATAAGCACAAAATTTAAGGTTTACAATGAAGTTGAGCATTTTGTGCACCTACATATCTTGTTAAGATGAGAAGGACTTTCCCACTCTCCTTTTGTCCCTCCCCCTACCCAAGAATAATAAATTGTGCTATATAGGGGGCTGGAGGGATGGTTCAGAGGATAAGGCTCTTCTTGCCTAACAAGTGTAAGCACCTGAGTTTGATCCTCAGCACCACATAAAGCCAGGAGTGGTAGCACACACCTGTAATCCCAGCATTTGGGAGGCTGAAGCAGGAGGATTGCTGTGAGACCAAGGCCAGCCTGGGCTACATAGTGACTTCAGAACCAGCCTGAGCTACAGAACAAGACCCTGTCTCAGAAAAATTGTGACTTATATGTGCCCAAAGTAAACACTGTGTTTCGCATATATGGATAAAAAAGAATGTAAGTTGGACTTGACCTTGGCTTAACACAGGGAGTATTATCAAATTTATTATTTTGAATTTGTTTTTACTGTAATTTCTATTAAAATGAATGAGAAAGAAGAAAATAATAAATCATGACTAAATAACATTTTATGTAGAGTACAAAAATATTTCAACATTAATAACTATTAATATAATTTACAGTGTTAAATGGAAAATTATGTGATCATAAAGATGCCAAAAGTATATTAATAATACTCAGTATATATTCTTCGTAAAGAATTTACGCATAAAATAGAAATCCACAGATGTGTTTTATCATGTGATAGAATGGACTTCCACCTTAAGGTAATGCTGCGGTTTGGATATAGAGTTCCCTAAAAGACTTACGTACTTGCAGCCCTGTGCTCTTGGAAAGTAGGCCCTGGCTGGGAGAGGCAGATGCTTCTTGCTTGATGTGAAAGGATGATGTAAGTTGTTGAGATTGGGGGTTGCCTAAAAGACAGCTTTCGGGTTTGTGCTGTTGATTTCTGGGCGAGGGAGTGAGGGATGGGCACCAACCCTGGGTGTGGGGAGCCCAACCGGCAGCTTGAGCTAAGTAAAGCAAGAAAGAAGAAGCATTGTCGCAGCTTCTTCACGGGAAGCCTCTGACCCTGCCCAAGTCTCCAGACATAGACCTCCTGTTCACTTCACTTTGCTCCTGTTTAATTGGACTTTGTCCACGATGCTGTGAGCTGTTCTCCAGCATCTGCCCTGGGCCTTCACTGTTGCCAGCTGCTCCATGAGTGGACTGTGTAAGAACTTTACAAACCGTGAGCTAAAATAAGTCTTTCCTCCCTTAGGTTGTAGGTGCCCGGTACTTTGTCCCAGAAACAAGAAAGTAACTTAGACTCATTACGTCATGTTAATTTATCCTCTATCCTTGAAGTGTTCCCGTAAAGGGATAAGCATTTCCTCTATTTCCTCTATTCTTAATCCCTACAATGTCAATTAGATTCCTATGGGACATCATCTTTCTCTCCTCTATGTCTCTTACTGTTCCGTTCACATTTTCTATCTCTTTATCTTGTTTTGGAACTTGTACTGGATTTCCTGGACCCTCCCACCTTCCAATTCAGTACTTCTCCTTTGGTTGTATATTACCTACAGTTGAACTCAGGCACTGAGGATTTTTTTAAAAACATTGAATTTATTACGGATTTAAACTTTTAGGCTGGAGGAATAGCTCAGTGGTTTTAATGCTGGCTGAGCAGGCTCTGGGTTCAATTCTCCAGCACCACATAGAGCTGGTGGCACACGCCTATAATTCTAGCACTTGGAGGCTGAGACAGGAGGATTGCCATTTATTCAAGGCCAGCGTGGGCTACACAGTGAGTACAGGACCAGCCTGGACTACAGCGCAAGACCCTGTCTCAAAAAAAAAAGCCTTTCATGTTTTTTATCTTTGAAAACAATTTGAGACAAAAATTACATACAAAACAATATGTTTGTTTCCACTGTGCAATGAAGGGTGCACATACCCCGGAAAGCACAGGTGCTTTGAAACTGCAGAACATTCCAACCACCTCTGAAGTTTCCTCATGACCGTTTTGGACATTTTCAACAACTATTTTTTTCATTTCCATACTTTTTTTCTGTCCCCTCGCCTCTCTGCTTGTCATCTGGAATTTCAATCATACATATATTGAACATTTGGATATTAAATCATATTTTAGAAAACATATGAATTCATTTTAGGCAGAGGAGGAATTTTTCCACAGCTCAAACTGTCATATTGACCAAAAATATATAGACTTTTAAAAATTATGCATAAATACTAACTGATGCATGTTATGGGTACATAATATTGTATTTGTTTAACATTTTCTTTTTTAACCACTGAAATTTTTTCAAATTTAATTAACATAATCAATACAGTAATGGCTGTCTTTGTGCACAAAAGACTTCTTTTTCTGTATTGGAGGTGATTTTTCTTAAAAATTGCTGAGCCAAAAGTGTGCATGTTTTTAATGTTTTTCAATGTTTATGGCCAAATATATTGTTTACAGGAATGAGCCAATTTAAATGAGATTAGCAAACTACATCAGAGTTCTGGACTCTAACACTGCAGCAGTTTGGGTTGCTTTACCTTTTAAAAAAAAATTTTGCTAATTTAAAGAACAAAAATATTTCTCTTAAAACCTGTATTTGTTGTATTCCTAATAGGACTGGACATTTCTCTAATTTTGTTTACTGACTTTGCCATTTTTGAGGATTGTCTCTGTGCATTTTGTACTTCACTTACTTAAGTGTTACTGCTTGATTTGTACAAGTCCTTTCATAATAGGGATATAAACCTGTTGTATTTGTGGCAACCTCCTGTCTAACTTATGGTTTAAGTAATCTGTAATTGCTGTGAATACATTTACTCTTCTTGAAACAAAATTGACACTTTGCCCAGTTCAGTCGTCTTCAAACTCAGGAACACATTTTCTTCATGGAGTTCCTAAGACTGTAGCTCTGATTTTACCGTGATATGATTCACAAACAAACTATAACACTGTATTCTCTAGGTATAGAGATTGTAGCAGTGATGGCCCAATGATAAAGCTGAGTTACTGGAGTCCAAGATGAGTGGGAACTGTGCATTTGAAAGAAGTATTCTTAACACAAAGTGAAGTAATTATAAAATCAGCATATGGATCTAAGATAGCTTGGATAATTCACCCCTGGAGTGTATTCATATGAGGAAAACATTCTCAGGCTATTGGACATGCTTAATAATCTGCCAATAGTTAGGTTTTGCAATGTAAGCTGTGGAAACACACATTTGCTTGACTGAGACTTTTTTCTGTACAAGTATTATAGGCTGAATTGAAATAAGCAATTGGTCTAGCTCCATTTTACGAGTGGTTGTGAAGATCCACTGTTATGTGAGATACACTCAAGTAAATATTATAAAATTTATGAATACAGATTGTTTAATGAGAGATTGGACAAGGGACATAATTAGGAAAACATTTTATATCTAGTGTCAGCATCATTCAGTTTGAGACTAATTAGCCCCCAAAGAATGAAACCTAAATCAAAGCCAACTGACTGAAATTGAACTGCTTTGTCCAAAGTTGCTAATATTACTATAAAGCCATGAGTGCAAGAGAACTGTCACCGAATAGAAAGGAAATCGCATCTTAAATGTAAGTTTGACTTAGTCTCTTCGAGAAGACTTGCTTATGTTTACCTTTGAGGGTAGAGGGAATTTGTTTTGGGAAAATAAATGTGCACCTTGTTTTGACCTTTCTTCCCAGTGCAGAGTGGCTCAGAATTAGTCTTGCCCTACAGCTGATCCAGAGCACCTTTCTGTATCTCGAGGTCCCTCATCTCTGTTCAGTGACTACTGGGCACCTCTGTGCATGATACAACCCCTCCCCCTTCCCCAGCCCTTTGAATGGACAATTGAAATCAAAAGCAACCAGAACCCTGGAAGCCTGTTTCTTTTCTTTCTGAAAGGTGTTTGAAATGATGAATTTTATTTTAGACTTCCTACACAGAACCACAAAACTTATTTTCCTCTACTTGGTTTCCAGTCCTCAATAAAGCAGTTATACTAACCACAGTAATCAGTTCTTTTCACTAGCAATAAAACACAAATATCACAGGTTTGAGCATATTTTTGAAAAGAAGCATAATTTAAAACCTTTAGAAAGTTGATGCCTGGAGCTGGGTGGTATAATGGCCTATCCTTTCAAATCAACATCAGATTCCAATTGTATTTCCAAGTGAAAAGGCTGTTGGGCCAGAGAAAGTGACCTTTGGGTGAGTGACTACAGGTTGCCTTGTCAGCTTCCGTGCTGTTTGCCATTAGACTGAACTACCAAGTAAGAAACTATCCCCAGCCTACACTTATCTGTTCCCTAAAGGGCACTTTCTGGGGAGGGGAAGAAAGGCAATTGGTTTTCTGCATTCAATAGTCATTACCTTATTCTTAGGTCATCCAGCTGCCTGTCAGCGCTCCTGTTCAGTTCTCACGGTGCCTTATATAACAAGGATTTTTTTTTTTGACAGACTTAAAAGCCTAGTGCTTTTGCACAACATAAAATAATACCTATAGGTGTAGACCAATTAAGTGTAAAGAAAGGAAAGACAGAAAAAAGACTTCTTGTCCTAAAAGAGATGTGCCTAGAGTCTCTCCCCATCCTTTCAAACCATTTTTATCCTTATGAGTGAAGAAGTGTGAACTCCAAACACATACATATGTACACACACATACGAACATACACTTGGAATTTGTTTTAAAGACGTGAACTCACTTAATCTCTCTGTATCCTCATTTTCACATCTGAAAAAAGTTATTTTACTGCTGAGATTGATTTTAAGAGTCAGTTTGAATACCATATAGCAAGACACTTCAATTTTTATGATTGTTTTGCATGTTGGAATAAACTTTTAGAAAAGGAGATCAGCAGGACATTTTAAAAAGCAGAAATAAGTTGCATGTAAATGTTTTCAACTGCAATTTTTGAAGATCCCCTTCTTCTATCATGAAGCCTATTTATGTACCAGAGAGACAAGAAATACAACATGGGTCCATCTTCAGTCTCATAGCCTTGTTGGAGAGACAAAATAAGTAGAAATGTAAGCAACACAGAGTCAGGATATATGTTTCTTTTTTTAATCCCAAAACACAGGTAATGAAAACAAATGTGGATAAATCACATCATACCAAACTAACAGCTCTGTACAGAGAAAAATACAGTCAATAGAGAGAAGAGAGAACATACAAACTGGAAGCAAATATTTGTGAACTATTAATCCAATGAGAGTTTATTATCTATAATATACTAGAAAGTCAAGCAACTGAAAAGCCAAAACCAAATAAACAATGCAATTAAAATTGGGTAACTGATTTTGAATAGACATTTCTCAAAAGAAAACATACAAAGGGCCAGTGAGTATATAAAAATGCTCCTCATCCCTCATCATTGGGTAAATGCAAATTAAAATCACTATGAGATATTATATGGTCACAGATAGAATGGCTATTATTCATAAGAAAGAAAATGTTGATGAAGATGTAGAAAAAGGGTACTATGGTACATTGTTGATGTAGCCACTTTAGGAAACATTAGTATAGATATTCCTCACAAAACTAGAAATTGAACTAAGCAATTTAGGTATACATTACCAAAGAAAATCAGTATGTCACTGGAATACCTACAGTCACATGGTTACAGAAACACTGTTCATGATAGCCAAAATAGGGAATCAAGCTAGTGTCTGTCAGCAGATGAATGGATAAAGGAAATGTGGTATTTGTACACACATGCACATTCACACACATACACATGCAGAGGAGGAGGAGGAGAGAGAGAGAGGTATGTCAGCCATAGCAAAGGATAAGATTTTGTTTTTACAGCAACCTGGATGCAGCTGGAGGACATTATATTAAATGAAATAAGTCAGGCAGAGAAGACAAGCACTGTATACTCATATGTAAAAACTAAAAAGTTGATCAAACAGAAGAACAGAACCAGAGCCAGCAAAGGATATAGGACAAGAAAGAGTGTAGCAAATATGGTGAGTGTGTCCTGACTTTACTGGATAGGAGGACGAGCTTCTAAGTGCCTTCTGCACAGTGTGACAATGATGGTTCACACCAGTTAATTGAATATTTCAAATTAGCAAGTAGAAAGAATTTTTGAATGTCCGTAATACAAAAAAAAAATGTATCTGTCTGAGGTGACGGGTATGTAAATGACCTCGCTGACCTGATCTTTGCACATTGTTGTAACTGGAGACAGTGGGCATATAGAGAGTTAGATATAAAAAGTTACCCAGAAATAAAGAATTTACTGGGAAACAAAATAATGGAAAATGTACAGTGATAGCAGCTGGCTGTAGCTCCTGACAACCTGTAGCTAGCCCATCCCCAGAAGTATTTAGGGGAAGGGCTTGTAATTTTGACACAATATATACATGCACAAAATACTTAAGTTCAATGTGAACATTATATATCACATATATATATTAATAAAATAGAAAAAAGAAATAGTTATGGTTAAATGTTAGGTAGTTCCAAAGACAATAGGGTGAAAGATCTTAAGAGGTGAGGACCTCAGCAGCTGGATGGAGAGCTTTAGCAACTGGCTTTAGCACCTAAGTTGCTTATTGGGATCTGTCCCTTAGTCAGCTCATCCAAAAAATCCCCTAGATAAAGTGTCACGTGGGCAACCCTTTTTCTGCATCCCATTCCAACTTGTAGAAGCTTTAAACCCCTTTTGTACCTTTCCCCAATAAAGTGCCTTCTTGTGCCTCATATCATTCATTCATCATCTCATTACTCGGCACTGTGACACAGACTGCCAGACAGAAGAACCTGCTGATACTGTACACATGTATTGAAACATCACATCCACCTTGTAAATATGTACAATTATCCTGTATTTATTAAAGCTAAAATGCATTTCAAAGAAATAATTTTAAAAGTGTTTTATAGCATTTCATAGTGTACCAAAACTAGTATAATTTTTTTATAGACAATAAATAATTCTGTTGGTTTGTTTGCTTGTCCTCTAGAAACTTGGGGCATTTTTTGTAGACCAAGAATGTTCTTTTTGCCACCATCCATAATTAGGAGTAAATATATATATAACATGCTTTAATTTCTACAACTTTTCAGGAATTGGGAGTACTAGAAGAGTAGCACATATGCACAGTGTTGATTCTAAGCCAACCAAAATGGCTTGGTACTGGTCCAACTCAAGTATTTATGGACCTCAGGACTATAAGACAGAAAAAAACTTATTCAATAATGGAACAAATTAGGTTCATGTCCTCTGTGGCACATTTTTAGGCACATTTCCTTGCAATAATGCTTTTGTGAAGTACTTGGCACATCTAAAATCATGCATAGTTTGTTCATATGTATAATATTTGAATGAACATAAATATGAATATTCAAAGCATAGTGGCTTGGTGATTTTAAAAAATGTGGCCATAGTCTGCAGTTACTGAAAAAATTGCTGAATATTGTCAAGAGGCAAAGGAGTTAATGGCCTGGATTTGGCAAATCGTAGTAGCTTATGTTGGTTTTGCTGTTGAAAGTGCACATTATCTAATCAGTACAGCAAAGCTTTGTACTGGAAAGTTGGTTCTGCCAGTTATTTATTTGTGAGGTGAAGGCAAATCACATAACTTTTCTTTTTCTTTATTTGAAATCTGGGTAGACTAATAATTCCTAGCTCATGGGTTATTGCTAGGATGAAAGAAGGTGAAGCATTTTAAATGTTTGTCTCAGAGCCTACCTTATGGAAAATATCAGATAAAGACTAGTGGCTATTGACACTATTGAAAAAACTTAAGATGTTTGATTATTTAATACTGCAGTTATCAAAGACACTTCTGGTATTTGTTCCTCACCCCTTCCATTCTACAAGAAACAGGAGCTAAGCAGAAGCCTTGCTCAGTGGCGGCCTTCCTCTTGTTGATGAGCCAGGGTATCAGGCATCTGCTCTCTTTCTAACCCATGATCACCACCTTTGGTCTCCAGAGAGGTGCACAGAAGCCTGAGGCAGGAAAGGGCAGGCAAGCTGATGGGAGGAGCCAGTGTTCCTATTCACCCCAACTCTAGGAAATAGTGACTTTTCTCTGACAGAGGAGGGGATCTGTCACAGATTGGCTTGGTTTGTGGGTTACAAAGAAATTATCAGTCCTGAAAGAAGGCCAAGGGGACTAATATAGAGCAGAAACTTGGAAAAGTCTACCTCACCGAAGGCCTATTGTATGCCAGACACTGCCTGTAAGAGAAGGAGATAAAAGCACAAAACACAGATTTCCTTCTCTCAGAGAATTTAAAAAGTAGGTTAGAAAGGAAAAGCAAAAGAAGTATAAACAGGGACAGATTTAATCAGGAAAATTCTTTCTGAGGAAGTGACATTTGAAATAAGGTGTTAAAATGTAGCCCACAGAGGAGACAATGGCAGAAGAAGTTCAGCAGATGCCGGAGACCTCACACAAAAGCAAAAAGTAGTGTCTTCAGACCTGAAGGAAAGTCACTGTTAATGGAGTACAGAGAGCAAAGACAAGAATGTGTAGGATAAAAGCAGAGTGAGCCAGAGCAGGACAGGTCTTAGCCCAGGCTACTTATTTTGATCCTTTTGATCTTTGTCCTGAGAACACAGGGAAGTCACAGGCTGTGTCTAATTTAGTAAAGGATTGATGTGCTTTGACAATACTTTTAAATGCTGCAGGGTAGAAAGTACAATGAGAGTGAATGGGGAAGACCGCGGGGAAGCTGCTGCAGGATTCTCCCCATTGATGAGCTTGCCTTGGGCGATATTGCTCAACCTCAGGATGTACCCGGAGCTTAGAGGTGTGCGGACAGGAGGAAGCTCTCTGGCTTCCTGTTTTATGCTACTGGCTGTACTCTTGTGTCAATTACTAAGGGAGAAATGCTGGGAAAATGAAACTGCTTGGAGGAGAACATATAATCTAGTGTGGAACATACTTAGTAGAAACACGATCAAGATCCTGAAGGAGATGTCTTATACTAAGAATACTTTCTACCCCAGGGCTTTTTGTAAAAATTAGCTTATTTCTTTCCAGCTATTTTCACTGCTTGCTTTCCCTTTTTATTCACTTGTGCCAGCTTTGGGTGGGGACTTCTTAGTCGTGGTGTCTGAAATAGCGGCCCATTCCCCTTGTTTTTTTTATTCTCCATTGTAGTATGAGGACACGTCTGGATTCTGGTGCCCCCAAATAGGCAACCTCACCTCATGGTTCCTCCTCCTCCTCCTCCTTCTGTTTGTTTTGTTTTGAGGCACGGTCTCACTTTGGTAATTCTTGTTAATCCTGAACTCACTCAGGCTGGCCTTGAACTCCAATCCTTCTGTGTCAGACTCTCGAGTACTGGATTGCAGGTGTGCACCACGACACCCAGCTTATGTGGTGCTGGGGAATTGAACCCAGGGCCTTGGGCTTGCTATTCTATTCCTCCAGCCTCACCTCATGGTTTCTTAATATGACCTCCATCCATAAGGTTCAGTACCTTGCCAGCTTTACTCAGCCACCTTCACCATGCTCTAAAACAGTGGCTGTGTTCTTTCCCAAACCATTGTATTTGTGCTAATGTGATTTGTTTTTAATTATTCCTCAGTTTCTCAAGTCATGTTTGGTTCTCTTTGGGGATAGGGACAAACTGTAATGGATGTGAGGCTATGATCATTTTCCCCAGTTTATTTGGCCACTTGATGTTCCCAGAGAGAAGATGATGGTTCAAATTTAGTATTTCCTCTCGCTTTCAGAAAACAACTTTGGATTTAGTTTTTTCAAGGTAACACATGTATATAGCAACACAGAAGGCAACAAGAAGATATACTTGATATATAGGTGTCTAGAATTAAAAACAATAATCTTTTAGCCCATTTTTCCGAGTAGTAGCAGTGAGCAATTTACATTCTCAGTAGTAGTCAACTTTTTTTCTTTTTCTTCTCTCTTTCTCTCTCTCTCTTTTTTTTTGAGGCAAAGTCTCTCACCACCACAGCAGCTTATGTGGTGATGGGGAATTGAACCCAGGGCCTTGCACTTGCCAGACAAGCTCTTTAACTGCTAAGCTATGCCCCAGACCTAAAGTTTTTTTTTTTTCCCCCAATTTTCTGGCAGTTGTTTCTATACAGTGAAGATGCTTATACGGCTTTTTTCTTGCTTAATCTACTGTCTTTTCCTCTTTGCAAGAGGATTAGATCATTCTTTTCCTTCAGATTGTTTCCATATGTTCTAAATTTTAGTAGTTACTATTTTAGTTCTTCTACTTGAATATTTAAATGTTTATTTATGTGGCTAGTATCTCTTGTCCTTTTTTAAAATGTCTGCTTATTTAGGGATTTTTTTTTTCTCTTGACTCCTGTGTTAGGGCAAATATTTGTTATTATGTAAACATTGCTCATAGAATAGGTAAGGATGTTCTGGCTCCCAATATCATGGTTCCTGGGCTACGCAATCTAATGCTATGTTGTGTAATGAATATGTGTACATGAACTCTCTTTTTCATATTCTTCATCCAAGTCTGACCACAATTTAATTAAGCTTATTCATTTGGACCACAATGTTAAAAAAGTTTTGCTGAGTTTTTTTGTTTTTGTTTGTTTGTTTGTTTGTTTTTTTCACCCTGAGGTTTCTACTTTTTTCTTCTTTAGGGAAGAGACATTTTCTTTTTAAATAATCATGTCACAGACATCTTCTGTTGCCTTTTCTTTACTGTTTGCTGACTTGAATCCATTTTACTTTTCCCAAGGACACTTTTATGATTCCATTCTTACAGGACTTTCATTTAACTGCTCCTACCTTTATCTGTTTCCCCCATGCTGGTGCTTATTTCCTATGTCTGTGACAGAGTCTAGTTATGCTGACTTTCCCAGCTTGCTAGCCTGGGCATAGCCTTGCCATTTTTGTCATTAACTTTCCAGTATCATTAGGGTGGCTGACCAGGAGGGCTGCATACCTGATATAGACAGAAAGAGAGCTCACCATAGGCAGAGGTGGCATCTGAATTACAGATTAGTTACATCGGTTATGTGGAATCAACACTGCACTAATTCTTTCCCCCAAATCTTCAGTAGTTCTAGGCCTCTTCAATAGTTCAAGCCCAAAGTCTTCTCTGAGACACAGGGCAAACTATTAGCTGAGAACCCATAAAAACCAAAAAGAAAGTTACATATTTCCAAAAAAAGTAATGTGACAGGCAGAGGATAAACCTTTTCATTCCAAAAGGAGGAACAGAAAACATACCAAAATGGAATCAGACCAAAGCAAGATTGAAACCCAACAGGCAAACATGAAGACTCATTTGTGGCATCTAATACACATAGTGACATGGCGTGAGTATGAAAGCGGGTTTCTCTTGGGCTCCCCCCAGTCCATACCTGCCTGTGGATATCCTTGGCAGACACTCCATGCTCTAGGCATCTCTAGTTACCTGAAATCTCCACTGCAGCTTCACTTCACCCCGAAAGCTTCATGCATTGCCCCCTTAGAATGAAACCACTGGAATTCTGATCCTTTCATACATTTTCTGACCATTTGGCTTCCTGTGAAACCTACATTGAACCTTATAACTCTTACAACACTTAGATTCTGCATGACTGCAAAACCAGCAGCACATGGACGATGCCAAATTCCACTGCCAGCTTGAGTCATAATAGGGCTTGCCTGGACCACAGCTATGGTGGCCTCTGATCACCTGATGTTTGAGCAAGGTGAAAAGAATCCAAGAGAACCAATCCCCTATAAGACCCTACTTCAGCAGGAACCAGGAGTTCTTTTTTCAAATAAAAGGTCTACGCTTTTACATCCTGGAGCCTGTGATGAATGAGTTTTGCTGATTCCTGAGATCCTCTCAGGGAGTCTTTCTTCTAGTAATTTTTCAAAGTCCTGGTTTCGGTGTAATTGCATTCATCTTTTGAGCAACCACACCTTTGGCCTCAACTTTACACGTGCTTCTTTTCTGGCCAAACTGCAGATTTAAAAAACCTTTCTGCTCTGCTTTTTGCTCATAAGTTTGGCTAAAAGCAGCCAATAATACCATGACACAGCCTGAATGCTCTGCTACTTTGGAATTTCTCTCACCAAATTAATTTGTCACCTATGATTCAACCTCACACATCTTAGGTCATAGACAAAACGTAGACGAATTATTTGCCAAATTTTATGCAAATAGCCTGTAGTCCAACTCCCAAAATAGTTCTTATTTCCTTAGGAACCTCATGACCACAATCTGTACTATCCACATTCCCATTAACACTCTGATCTCCACTCCCTCCAGAGTTGCCCACCAAAGTCTGCTTGAAGCACTTCCAGGCTTTCTCTAATCTACTTCTCCAGATATTTCCAAACCCCTTTCACAAGCCAATTCCAAAAGCTTCTCACCCACATCCTTACTATCGTCCCCACAACGATTTCATTTCCTAGGACTAATTGTCTTTGTTACTCTACTTTTCAGCACTGTGACAAAATAACTGAAATAAAAAAAAAAACCTAAAAGAGGAAAGATTTATTTTGGCTCATGATTTTAGAGGTTTTCGCTCATGGTCTACCTTTGCCTTTAATCCCATCCCAAGGCAGAAATATCATGGCAAAAGAGTACACTGAAGGGAAGCTGCTGACTTCATAGCAACCAGGTAGCAGGAGGAGAAACAAAGAGCCCATGAAGATGGTGCTGGGAGCAAGATACAATCCTGCCTCCATGACTGGGACCCTTCAGCAAGGCCCATCTCCTAAGTTTCTGCCATCTGCCAATGGGCCATCTAATGTGAATCCATCGGTGGACTAACCTACTGACAAAGTTAGAGCCCTCATGACCCAATCTCCTTTCAGAAGACCAAGCTTCTATATGGCCTTAAGGTGTATTTTTATATTTGATCTATAATAATCTCTCCTTCACTGATGTAACATGGGATATTTATTCTTTTACTATTATATTACTGGGACTTAGGGAGCAGAAAGTAAGAGAGAAAGTGAGAGAGTGAGAGAACAAGCACTTGCTCTAAATTTTACCCATAAATCCATGTATATGTTTGGAGATTTATAAATGCATCCAGTTGTTATAGAATGTTAATGGTTTGAATACAAAATAAAATATTGAATATTTAACAACTTGATAATATCCTAGCAATTGAGGAATACATAGTAGCCTAAAACATTTTCGTGCATCAAACTCGAAATAAGAAAATCATATTGCATAACTCTCTGGTCTAGTTATTTAGGTGAAGTTTTAAATACAGCACTTAAATGAGTACCCTCTATAATACATAAAATGTTAAAAAGCCACATGATTAGAAACACTCAGCAGATCTACTCTGAAATGAAATGGAAAACTTTACAGGATACCAAGGAGAGAAACTGAAGCTAGAAGGCAATGAATTCATGAGTCTGTCAGTATAGCTTCCCGTATCAGATAAATGAACACCAAATTTTCCGTAAACATTTAATTTCCATTTGAATGTCACTATTGAGTTTACTATAATTACCTCTTTAGGGAAATAGCTCCACTTTCTGACTACAATTAGCTCCAGGAATATTTTCAATTTGCCCTTTGCTCTTGCTTTACTGTTCGTCAAACCTCTTCAATCTAAAGTCTATTTTCCTCTCAAGCTAGATACTCTTTTGAAGTGTTTTTCTACCTGATTGTTGTTTCTTTAATCTAAATAGATCAGACCTCTTGACCTCTTGTTAGTAGTTCCCTTCTCATATCAGCAGTTTTTGTTTATTTGTAGAATTTAAGATTTCTCTTAATATTTTCTCTCTCCAACTCAGCTTTCATACATTGCACAAATGACTCTTTTACCACTACAAAACAACATTCTAACCGTAAGAAAGCCAGATGAGCCTTTCCTTAACAATATTCACACTGTACTCAAAGCATTTATAGGTATGTCTCTTGGAAAATGGGCTCCCAAGGCAATTTTGGAAATCATGTGCTATTCACTACCTTATGTGAACTCATTTTGAGCTGTTAGGCCACACCATTTGTGTTACATTATCAAATGAATAGAACTAAAGCTGTTTATGCAAACTCTGATGCATCTATTCATTTCATTTAACACTAATTGTGTGTCAGACACTATGCTAGCTACTAGGAAATAATAGTAAAGTAAAAGTAATGGATTTGCGTATATAAGTATCTGTTCCAGTCCTTGCTTTCAATTCTATGGATTATACCTAGGAACACAAATCATATTGCTGGGCCATATGTCAAGTATATGCCTAGCTTTGTACTGAGTTACCAAACTGCTTTCCATAATGGCTATACCATTTCTCATGGTCATCAGCAATATATAGGGTTCCAAATATTGAACATCCTTTCCAGTGCTTATTTACATTTAAAAAATTATAGCCATCTAAGTATGCATGAAGTGACATCCTACTTCTAATTTTTGAAGAAACTGTGAAACTACATTCCAAAGGGGTTTTATCATTTTTGCATTACTCTAAGTAAGGTCTTAGAATTGTATTTTCTCCATATCCTTGCCAAAATTTTTTGATTCTAGTCATCCCACTGGATATAAAATGGTGTCCCATTGTGTTAGAATTTGTAGCCTATGACATTAAATATCCTTTTATTGTCACTTGAATATCTTCGTTAGAGGAATAGCTATTCTATTTCCTTGTTCATTTTTAATTAGCATATCTTTTGTCTAAATTGTAAGAGTTCTAGTGGAAATAGCTTAAACTCTAATGTAACTGATCAACATTTTAAGAGAAGCTTTTTTGATCCAAATGAAATAGAAAATGTCAATGTATAACCACTGGAAATTTTTTGTGAGTCTTCAATTACTGTAAAGATTTAACAGGGGTAATTAGTTCCTTAATTTCTTAAGTGAAACGAAATGATAAATTCTCCAAAAGAAGAGAATTCAATCCAAATCAATAGTCAACTGTCAAGTTTTGTTGTATACCTATCTTCACATTGCAATTTCCTAGCATTTTCCCAAGGTTTCAAAAATTATTTTAGATTTGTGTAACTATTTATATCTATTCATTGTATTAATTTCTTTAATTTATTTAGAATCATTGAGTTCTATAATTATATCACGTCTGTGTCATGGCAGGTTTGGTACCTTTCAAGTTAACTCACATTTAATTAATGTCAACTGCATTCACAGTTAGAAATGATAAATAGTACTTGGGGTATATAAAGCAGTTTCTAAGCATTCAAAGCACTCTTCAGTTAGTAACTAATTATACTTTAAAATATGCCTGAAAGATAGATTTATTATTAATAATATTTGTCCTAATGTCAGGCTCAGTGAATTACCTGCTTGATATAAATGGCTAATGCAATGTAAGTTAATTGAGAAGAACCTTTGCTTTTCAACTAGTAGGCAACTGTTTCTACAGATACCATACCACCAATCTTTTGGCAGATGCTTTTTTTTCAAAGCAATACATCAAAGTGTTACGGAAACTTGATAAATTATACCTTGTCTTGATAGAAAAACTATGAATAAAAATCTGCCCTGTGGCATTTGATTTCAATATAAAAGAAAGAAAAAGTAATTTTAGTTTGAAAGGTAAATGTCTTGAAAAAATGATTATCTCCTTAAAGCACTCTGCATTTCAAGTGGGTCAATTGAATACATAACAGTGCAACAAGCTCAGTGATTACATAGGGGTAAAGAAAGTGCTAGGAACCATAAGAATTGAGTTCTAGCCCTAGCCCTGACATTAACTCCTTTGGTGATCTTAGACACTTTACCTAACCTGGTGTTTTACTTATACAATCAGGGAGTCACATTAGATCAGTTACATAAAATGAGAGCATGTAGAATGGGAGTTAGCCCTAATTATCATTTGTTTGGCTCATGCAATCTTTTAAAACATTTGAGCTACTTTCTAACTTTCTAAAATGTAGTCAAGGAGACCTGCTCAGTGGCTCTTCACAGGCTCATCTATAAAAGTAGAGGTACAGTTAAAAACTACCTGCTCAACTTGGCTTGGTGAAGGAAGAGAGCTCCAAGAACAGAATTGAAGCCACGGGAAGTTTGGAAATCCCAAACATGTGTCAGAGGCTGAAGAATATGCCAGTCCAGAAAACTGGTCCTGGTTACTGAGAAGAGCAATGAACAGACTAAGTAGCCGGCAACCACAGACCAGGCTAAGCCTGAAACCAGGACCCATGAGACTTAACAGTTCAGTAGCCCCAGCCCCCAGAAATGAACCTGTGGATAATGCAAACTGCAAATGCACTGCAAGCTTCCCCTTGAGTAGGCTTCATTGCAGCTCAGCAGACAAGCATCAGAAAAGCAGCTCTCAGAACCACACTGCAAAGTTTCATCAGTAGAAGCCATTTTGAAAAGAGCCCAAGTCTGAGCTATTTTGAGTTTAAGGAGCCACAGACAGGCCACACACCAGCGATTTTAGAGACACTCTTAACGAGTGCCTAGAAAGGAACTGGAAGAAGAGACAGTTACAGAGGAAGAAAGGCTGCTGATTTCCTAAGTATTTCAGGTCATAGTGAGAGCAGATGATGAGTGCAGAGAGCCTTGCTCTCAGAGGAAGGAAGCCAGATCAACCCAGAGAGCTTTGCTGAAAAAAGTAGGACTGAACAAGACATTTTGGAGGCCTTTGAACTATTCGATTTTCCTTCCTGCCTTTCCCCAACACATAGTTCCATGGTCTGTCAGCTCCCCCCCACACCCACATACACATTCAAAATAGAGAAGCATCTTTAATGGGTAGGCCAATAAAGAGAAGTCCTTCCACAGCAAAATCATAGGAAAACAGGACAAAGGGACACATGAAGAAACGTGATCACTCAAAATAATCTGTCCACCCTAGTGGCAGTGGAAAAGTATGCAATGTCCCTAAGACTTTACCTTATTGGTATGACATAAAGACCTTTGCTATATGTGGTCTAATTTCTTTTCATCTGTTGTAATAATTGGTGTTGGCACAGTCAATCAGGTTGGCAGTCCAGCCTGTCATTTCATAATTAACTATCAGAACTAGTTTTGAATATTTTCAGATAATTAGAAATTAGAAACACTAAATAAGATATGACATCAACCCACCACTCTGGTTGTCCTAATGCCAAAGCTCTCTTTTCTTGTGTTGTATGACATCTACTTGAGGTATTATACAAAAGCCATCCTCCAGAAAGATAAGCAAAATGTTAATAAATATAAGATTGAATTGGAATTTGGGCAACCACGTTCTTTAATTCCTGGAATATTTTAGAGTAATGGAATTAATATTGTAAAACACTATATATAAATTTTTGTCTTCTTAGTAATGTGCCTTTTTTTGGTAACAATGGCAACTTATTAGAACCTTTAGGTTTAACAAAAAAGTCTACACAACCCACAAAACAGAGCAGAACTTCTGATCTTTTGACTATGTTCCATCTTGTGACTTTTGTGTACTGTTTGGCTACAAAGGCAGGATAAAATCTTCCTTGCATCTATTAAGATTTTGAATTTTTTCAGCAAGGCTGCTCAGGTTTATTTGGAAAAAAAAAAAGATATTCCTGAGCATATTCTTAAGTTATCTTTTTATTTTGGAAATGATGCATTCACTTATTTCAGTATTCAAAAGGTACAGAGGCTATGTAATGAAGTCTGTCATGAATCTTTACTGCCAAGCCATTCTGTTCCCTTCCTTGGAGCTATCAATGGTAGGAGTTACTGTGTATTTCCTGATATGTGAATAAATGTTGGTACATCTTATCCCCTTCTCTGTGGATATAATGCATACTATCCTAACTTCATTTTTATTTTTCATACACAATATTTCTTTGAGATTATTTCATAACCCCTCACAAAGACTGTCTTCATCCTTTGCTAGGGATAATTTCATTGTATGACGGTACAATTATTTTACCAGTTCACTACTCTTACATATGTAAGTTGTTTTCCATCTTTAGATCGTGTAAACAATACTGCCACAAAAATTCCTATGAGTGTGTCAATTCACACATGCTTGACATATCTGTAGGATGAAGTTTTAGAAACAGAATTGCTAGGTCAAAGAAAAATCCATTTATACTGTAACCATTACCTAGTTCCATGAAAATCTCCTCCATAGAAGTGCCCCCAAATTCACACATCCCTATAATACAGAAGTATGGATGTAGATCTTGATCTCATCACATAATGTTAGCAACATTTTTTGCTTTTGAAAGTTTCATGGACAAAAAAATCTATTTAGATAAAGTTTTATTGACATTTTTCTTGTCACAAAGAGATTATTATCTCATATGTTTAAAGCCCACCTGTCTTTTTTTCTATGAAGATTCATTCATTCATATGCATATATATATATATATATATATATATATATATATATATATATATATATATATATATATATATGATCAATGCAAAAATATATGTATATATTTGCTTTTTGGATCTTTCCTCTTTGATTTTTAGGAATCCTATGTATATTATTAGGAAAATTCGCTCAAAGCCTGTGATAAGATATTTTTCAAGTTTACTATTATGCAGGCTTTCATACAATTTCTTTTTAAAGAACATTTTATTAAGCTGTGTTTTACATATAAAACACACTGAACTTAGTGAATTTTTACATTGAGGACCATTATGCAGCCATCACCAATGCCAAAAAATATGTTTTCAACACTCATGCACATATTTTTAATTGTGAGAAAGTGGAAAATAGGTCTTTCAAATAGAAAAGTTATTCTAGCTATGTTAGAGACTATGGATAACTAGTATTTTGTTACTTCTCATTACTGAGTGAAGTTAAAATAGTGATTTGAAAATGTTACGCTTTCTGGAGGAGCACGACATTAGTAATAATATTTTTTTCTCATTGGATTGCATTTTTTAACACTAGCTTACTCATATATTCTCTGATTAGGCGAAATACCTACTTCAGTAAGTGTTATGAAGGAAGCCTGGTAGGATGTTAATTCTTAGGTGAGCTCCAGAGGAGTGATTTATTTTGCTCTTGGAGCAAAGATACAGGGAGGTTCCACTCTACTCACATTTACTGACACTTGCTTGAGGCTTTCTGATGCACTGAAAACAATATGGAAGCTGTCTTCAGTCGGGTCAGTGATTCACTCAAATATTCATTTCCTCTGAATATTCTGTTCTAAATTATTGTCATTTGAAACTTCAAGCTCAGCACTGAGAGCCTGTGGAAGCAATCTTTAAGCAAATAATTTCAAGGCTGAACACACAGCATCAAAAATTCTCTTTGAAATATCGTGATTGTAAAAAGATATGCAGAAAAATTGACCCTTGGTTTTATCTAACAATTATTAAGAGTATCAAAAGAAATCTTTGAATAAATGCAGCAGGACTATAATATTGACTCGATACAAGTATGTTTTGTCTTCCTATTATGCTGTTGTTTTTACTAAAGTAATCTTACATGCAACCCAGATTAGAAATAACTAATTTATAGCAGATTTGTAGCCCATGAACATGACAAACAAGGAATAAGAGTTCCGAAGTCAGCTAGTCCAAGATGTTCCTGCCTAAGCTAGTGTAGTTCTTATTTTACCTCAGGCTGAATCCCTGGGAAATTATCAAGAAAATGTATTAATTCTATAAATGTAGGTCAACATTTTGGCTGATTTATGTAATGAACACCAAAGGTGCCAGTCTTATTTTTTACTCATTATAGATCATGCCCTTTGCATTATGACTTCCCAAAAATATGACAAAACCAGAAAATCAATGGCATAGCAGTGAAGAGAATAACTAGAAATATGTCTGTGACAATTTCTACTGAGGAGCAAAATTTCTTCTGCTGTGAATTTCTCTATGTCTGTCTCTCTCTGTGTCTCTGTCTCTGTCTCTCTCTTTCTCTCTGTGGAGTAAAGTATGAACTAACAGGAGCCAGCAAGCCCTATTCATCCCCCAAGACAAGAGTAGCATTATCATTGTGGATTGTAATCAAATATCTTCTCTGTCTGAGTGCTCTGAAGAGTTTAGAGTTTTGTGAAAACTTCAGTAAGAATACAGCAAACATCAACTTTTTCAAAGCTATTTCTGTATTCTGAAATATCTTTCTTAGTCAGATTTTATCAGGGCTTCAGTTCAACTAAAACGTGCAAGCAGAAAATACTTTTCATCTCTGCCTTCCTTATGAGCACCCTCCCCAGATGTTTGCATTTACAACCCAACCTAAGCTCTGAGAATCCTGGACCACACTTCTGCTAAAACACCTACCTGCTCTTGAATCAACTGTGAAGAGGCGATAGGGTGAAAGAAGCGCTGAACATAGATCTAGATTTATTGTGTCTGTGATTCTAGAACAGTTGTTAGGTTAGAAATTTCTCTGTAAATTGTCCACTCAGTAGTCCCTAAATACCCAAGTTCATTGGCAATCCATGTTTTACCCTGAAGTATAGACTGGCAACCAACTAGTTCCTCCCACACGAAGCTCAAAAACTTGAAAACGGACAACTTCCCTAGATTCAGCCTCCGTTTTGGAACTGTGGGAACGGCAGAGAAAACAAGGAGAAATCTGCGTGATGAATGCAGAGGATGATGAGGGGAACTTCAGAAGCTGGCCTGGCTCATTCTACTCCTAAAGATGCCAATACAAACTAGAAGTGACTAAAAAACTGTTCCTTGGGTATATGTCTTATGCATTTTTAGGATAAAGATATTATGTCGATCCAGATTTCTATAGCTCTGATTTTTAAAATTCTTTATTGATACTATAGTTATTTCTCACCTATGAAAATTTCGCTTAAAAATAAAAACCAGACATACAAACAGACATAGACAAGTAGAATAGAACAGAGTCCAGAAATAACCCCTCACACAAACAACCAATGGCGTTCAGCAAAAGAGCTTACGTTATTCAGTGAGTGCAAATCTTTTCAATAATAGATGCTGGGAAAACCAGATAACCTGGGAAAACCTGTAAGAGGATGAGATTATCCCCTTGTTCAATACCATGTACCATAATTAACCCAATATGAATTAAGTCGTAAATGTAAGCCATGAAGTTACAAGCATCTTTCCTTTTACAAAAATTATAAACATAAGCCAATTCATAGTACATTAAAGAACAAAACACAAAATTCTTAGAAGAAAATGAGGGGCAATAGCTTCTCAGCATTTGACTGGGTAGTGATTTCCTGGATATTATATCAAAGACAGAATCAACAACAACAAAACCCCAAGTAAACTGGATTTAATGAAGACTTAAAACTTGCACATTACTGGCCATATCAACAAGATAAAAATGCAATTAGTGAAGGAGAGAAAATAATCACCATTCCTAGGTGGATATAGACATAGATATGGGATTGATATCCAAAATATGTAGAGAACTCCTAAAACTCAACAGAAAAATGAAAATTGTATTTGAAAAGAAGCAAAGGGCTGAACAGTTCTCCAAAGATGGGGCTGACAAATGCATAAAAAGTTAATCATCTTCACTAGTCACAAGGAAATGTAAATCAAAGCATAACATAGTATCTCAAGCCACTCAGGTGGTTATTGTCAATATAACAGAAAATTGTAAGTATTAGTAAGGATGTCAAGGCGTTGAAACCCTCTATCCTATGTCTGGGGATGTAAGAAGGTTGCCACTATTGTGGAAACCCTATGGTGACCCTTTAAAAGATTAAACGTAAAAATGACTGTGTAATCCAGCAGTTCTACTCAGGGTGCCCAAAAGAATTTGCTATCGAGTCTCAAGGAGCTATATGAACATTTATGTTTGCAGGAATATTATTCATAATAGCTAAAACATTGAAAGAACCCAAGGATCCATCAGCACATGAATGGATCAGTAAAGTGTGGTTTATTGGACAATGACACTGTCATTGGAATAATACCCAATTTCAGAAAGGAAATTCTATATGATATAACAAGAATGAACCTGGAAGAATTATGCTAAGTGAAATAAACCAGCTCCAAAAAACAAATATTCCGTACTTCTGTTTTGATCACCCATCTAAAACACTAACAGAAAGCAAAGTGCTATTTGCCATGCGATAGGAATAGAGGGGAAAGTGTGTTGTTTAATGGGGTCACTTTCAGTTTCACAAAATGATGAAAGTTCTGACACAGATGGTGATATGATTGCACAATAACATAAATGCACTTAATGTCACTGAACTGTGCTTTAAAATGATGAAATTACAAAATTTTAATAAATGTTATTTTATAAGAATAAAAAATTCTGCAAATGAAACACCTAAAGCACCTACAAACTAATATTAACCAGGTGTGAGTTTCAGTTTAAACTCAGATCTGTGAGGTATGAGACTATTACGTGCACCGTGAGGCTACAGATCCCTTTGCCACATTGTCTGTTGTGTGTCATTCATCATTGTATCTTTCTGACTAAACACGATGTCCTATAGCAGGTGCTGAACGCACAGTGGTTTCATGAAGACCAAAAAAGCAGATATTTTTCTTCTTTTTTTTCTCCTTTTTTCGTCTTTGCTTAGTCAAAGAAAAATAAAGTTTGATTTCAGTAGGGTGTTAGAAAAGCACAGGAAGTATTTCATCATTCTGTTGTACTCATAGCTAACAGCTGCGAGAAAAAAGGTTTTCTGATGACCACTGATTTGAGTTCTGGAACTATTTCTTTCAGAAAGTTTTCAGCTCCAGCTGCACACAGAAATAATCTGGGCTATTTGAAAAAAAAAAATGCAGATGTCCGGGTCCTACCCTAGAATAACTGAACCAGTTCCTATGCGTCAGTATGTTTTATAATGACCCTGGATGATTGCAATGAACAGTGCAACATATCTCCTAGGGATGATAAAAGATAAATTGAAAGGCAATTATTCATGCATCTTGGAAAATCAGCCAAGGAAATAGTAAACTATGACATCATAATAATTTAGCCTTAACTCCTAGAAAAAGTATCATTTTATCTTTTTCAGGCAGTGACTCATCTCTATATTTTTACTTTTCTTTCTCTCCACTAGTTAATTCAAACAATTGTTCTTATCTAAAATCCTCCCCTGTTTCTTAAATCCATACAAAGAAGCCAGTAACAATATTTAGAGCCCACTGCTAGGACTTGATAACACTTGTTCTTTAAGCCAAGTAACACCATAGCTCATTCCCTCTCCAATGTATGCTTATTCTTTCACAGTTGATGTTTTTAAAGTGCTTTCTATATACACATGTGCTATTCTAGGGTGCTTTGTATGTATTAATACTAATCTTCATAACAATGTTACAAATTTAGTGCTATTCTTATGACTCTTATTCATACAAGAAATTCAGATGTAGAAGGGTAAAGTCAATAAAAGTCACAAATCTGGGAAACCAGCCTTAGTTGTCCTTCAGACAAACCTCTGCCTGTCCCCATATCACTCTTTTCCACTGATCCTATAGTGCCCAAGTCTCAGCATACTTTGCAGCTAAACCAATTCCCAGTGGAACTTGAAATGTTTTGTTAGACATAACCAACAATCTACTAACATTTGTTTATATTAAGTTCTCACTATGTGCTACATACTGTTGAAAAGCCCTTCATGTACACTATCTCATTTTATCCTCCCAAGACTCTTTGCTAATGTGATAGTTTTGCTTATGCACAGAAAATTAAATCATAGAACAGAGAGATAAAGTACCTAGCACCAAATACTGAAGTGGAGAAATGTCGAATCTGAACTCAAAAGAGAGATTCAGAATCAGTTCCAGATTGCCAGAAGTTTGCAACGGGGTTGTTCAAACACTAGTAGAGACTCTTACCTCACCTCACGATCTTTAGATTTCTTTTACAAACATATTTAAAAATGTATTAAAATCCCAGGTTCATTTTTATGTTTTTCCTCCTGGAGTGACACTTCTGCAAGGGTAGAAGTGCTACTTCTATCTGTAGCTCTGGCTTGCATTTCTACAACCAAGAATTCCACCTGCACTGCTGCAGAATAAATGACTGTAAATATTTAGTCATCATAAATATTTGTGGATTCTAAATGATTGAGTGGGTATGTGGCTGGCCACGCTGTGAAACAGATGAACTATTTCTAAGAACATTTTATCTACATGAATTAACATTTTATTCTTTTAAACACCTTTTTACTTCAAGTATGCTAAAGAAAAAAAAAAGTCTATTTCAAAGATTAAGTTTTTCCTTCCAAAAATGTTTTATAGGCCTCAGACTTGTAAACCCTCCCAATAAATCACCTCTATCTCCAAATTCTGTTAACCTTGCCTCTCTTAGAATCCTACCCATTACAGATACCATTGTGGAGCCCTCTGTATTTTTAGGGAAGAATTTCTAAAAAGTCTTTTCTTACAAGACTTGTCTCACATTTCTCTTGAAAAAAGGTCTGAATGGCAAAATAACTTTAGAAACTCCACATCGTGTCTCCTTTCTCTTCGGTGATCCACCATGCAGAATAGCACCTTAAGAGCTTGGAGAAGTCCAGCATTATTTTTTTTTTTTCAAATTTTGCGTAGCTAATTACATTTCAATTTTATTTTATCATTCAACTCTTTTGTTAGAACCATCTTAGGCCTATATTGCTAGACAATATGCCCCTCCTCCTGTCTACACTAGCCAACCCATGTCCGAATTGTTCTTTATTACTAAATGAATCTGACCCAATCAGTTTGAAGATTACTCCTTCCTTCCTTATTTCTTTAGTACTGTAATCATTGCTGATAAAACAATTCTCTTGGTTTTATCCTAATAAAGAAAAATACTTTTTTTTCTTTTTTTCTTTTCCAACCTACTAGGCATGTGTTGTTATTCCTATTTAAAAACTATAAAAATGTATTTATGAAAACAAAAAAGTTATATAAAGACATTATCACTGAAGCAAAGTGAATTCTTTAACTTGTTACATCCTAAAATATGCCAGCAGATATTTTATAAATATGTCACTTATTTAAATTGTGACATTTTTATTGTGTTGCTTATATGTAGAATATATAGAACACTTTGACTTCCAGAAATTTGGTAGATTAGCCATTCTGAAAAATTCCCCTGTCATACCTAAAAATGCTGCACAAGGCAAAACAAGCAACTTTATAAATGGTTAGTTGATGGGTTGGGACAATGGAAATCCTCAGGTGTCAAACAGTGGAACTCCTCAGATGTCAAAATGGAAAGAATACTTGAGTGATGATGGGGCCCATGAGCTGTCCTTGACACCTGAAGGTATCAGAGGGACTGATTCATCTCATTAAAACTTCTAGGAGTTTTAATGACTATGGAGGCCTGAAATCAGGCACCAGGGCACACCTACCTAAAGCCCAGAGCACCCCCCACCTCAGTCAGTATTTCTCCTTCCTTGTCAGGATGGATGCTACAAAAACTTTAAAAAGTTTTAAAAAAAAAGTTTTGTATTGTTTTCAGGTACAAAACTCATAAGTGTCTATGTGAGAGGAGTACAAGGAGTTAAGGCTGTGCATAGGTTTCAATGTCTACTTGCATAAGGTGTGCCTGGCTAGGTTTGCTATAGGATTTTTCATATTTGTGAAGTATTTTAGGATGAAAAGTCATACAGAAAAATAAAGAGTTTACAATATGTACAGACTTCTGAAGGATACACACACATATATAGACTAAAGCACATAAATTGCAGAATATGTTTCTGTGTGTGTGTGTGTAATTTAAAACATTCAAAACAATACTATTGAAACTTAAATATATGTATGTACAATAAAATTATAAAGAAATTTATGAGATCGTTAGGCACCAAATTATGCACGATGATTAGGAGGGTGTGGAAGGTAAGTGAGAAGGTTTTGCTGAGTGAATTTATCATCTTTGGCAGCCAGGCATGGTGTGGCATGCCTGTAATCCCAGTACTCTGGGAGGCTGAGACTGGGGTAACTTCATGACTTAGCTAGACCCTATCTCAAAAAAAAAAGAAGAAGAAAAAGAAAAAGAAAAAAAGAAAATGTGGAGGAGGAGTAGGATGTAGCTCAGTGCAAAGGGCCTGAGCTCAATCCCTAGTACCACACACACATGCACAGACACATGCAAAATCTTTGATAATATATTGGCTCTTAAGCTGAGAGGTAGTACATGAATATTAGCTATTGTCTTCTTTATTCCATTTTAAATGTGTTAAATGATATAATATGAACTTAACAGTTTAAAATGTTTTGATATCATGATCTTCTTAACAGCCTGAGTCCCTGAGGAGAAGCTGAAGATCTGATATCTCTCAGGTTGACCATCTCTGCCTAAAATTATCTCTTTAATGTTTGTAATGCAAGTGTTTATTTCTTCCAGTAATATTTTGGGGGGATATACTGTGTTCCACATCCTATTGTGGGTACTGTGAATACAACAGTGATTCAGACAGTCTAGTTTTAGATCATACCAGACTTAGATAAAAGCAAGAAAGTCTGGGCTCTGCAAAGGACGGAGATTCTCATACATTTCTGTTCACGAGTCTAATGGACAGGTTGGCTGAGTGTATTAGAAATCTCTTTTGACTCAACTTTGATAATGCTGCATATCCACAAGTAAATTTAGAAATCCTGATCCTATGTTGCTTTAACTTTTAACAAAGTGAGCCTAAGAGTACTACATCATCCACTCTCTGGATAGACTTATCAAAGAAATCTGGAAGAATGTTGGATTGAAATTAAGCTAGGTATTAAAATAGCTTTCATTATTTATGAGTTGTCTTAATTAGATGTTCTTGATATTATTGAAATTTAGATGAATTGTCCTAGAAACCATCCAGGAATTGGCTGCTGCTCCTGTGAAGCCCCAGCTCGTCATCCTCACTGCTATGAATTGATCTTGGTTTCATTGCATGGTGCGTTGCCAGCACTTACGACCTTCTTCAACAGAGGAAGGAAAGAGGGGCCGTGCTTTCTCTGATCCTACTTGCTTGTTGTGTCATCTGCTGTCACTTAGCAGCCCACCTAACTTAATGTTTGAAAACAATGGCAAATTCATTAAGTGTAAAATCTGTGGGTGGTAATTTGGCGAGGACTCTGATGAGCAATTCTTCTGCTTTATGCAACATTGATTTGGTCATTGAATCGATGAATACAATAGAATATTCAAGTACATTCAAGTTGTCGATTGTTCAATGTAGGGAGTTTGAGAAGGGTTCATTATCTGCCTTAGCAGGGTTAGCTAATATCTGAACTTGGCTGTCTCCTCAGTGTCCTGGTGGGGCCAGGTCTTCTCTATGTGGGATAATTAGATAGGATAATTGATCTTCTTCTGTGGTGGCTAAGGGCTGTTGTAACAGAATGTATTTTTCAAGATGTAAAATGGAAGCTGCCCATCTCTTAAGTTCTGGACCCATGTAATGACATAGTGTCACTCCCAACGTATTCCACTAGCCACAGTTTTTCACAGAACCCACCCAGATTCCATGGGAGTGAATATTTACCCTCACATGTACACTGGAGAGGAGAATCTATTGGTTTGTGATGACCTTCAGTCTCTCACGTCATCGTCCCCACTGTTCATTAACGAGTCTGTTTAAGTTGCTGGCCAGACATGAGCTCAGCCTACTGTCATAATGATAACTCAGGCAAAGCAGGTACTTCAAACGATAATTACAGCATCAGACTGTCTTTTGTAATGCCTTATGCAAAGGAAATCCAGACACTGCAACCATGGGAAGTAGGCCAGCCAAATATGGGAGGAAACAGCCCAGCAACTTATAGTAGGATGACAACCAGAATGTCACTCCTTTGCTCACTGTATTCATTCCACTTAATAAATGTTTACTGGATGCCTAGTATGCACTAGATATTTCAAGGCATATGGGTGTGATATCTGTTCTAATGGATTCTGTTGTCTGTTGGAGGTTGACAGTGAATGAGCAAATTATTAAATAATCTACAAACTATGACATTTCTCAGGGTGAAAATCCACTCAGAGTGGATGTTTTATTTTATCGTGTTAGTGATACAAAAGAGCCCAGATCAGAAAGAAACACATTCCACAATGAGAGAGAAGTAAAGGCAAAGCACAGGAATAGGAGGTGGTGAGTGTATTTGGAGAACCATGGACAATGGGAGAGGGAGGAAGAAGTCAGATCATGCAAGACCTTGAGTGCTGCGGTAAGGTTTTCCAGTTTTATTTCAAGTGCAACAGGAAGCCACTAAAGGCCTTTTATTTATAGTGGCATAACTTGATTAGTATTACATAAAGATCTTCTCTGGGTGTATTTGAGAAAGCAGAAATGGGAAGAAGACTGTGATGGAGGTGGGCATTTGGTGAGAGCAGATGTGAGCTCTAGTAGTACAGATGAGAGCAGGTAGGCAGGTTCAAGAGAGAGCGAATGAGGCACCGTCCACAGGGCTTGATTGTGGCTTGTATGGGTACAGCGGAAGAGGAAAGTCTTAGAGGGGTGTTCTTGGCATCTTGGGTCCAATGGCATCTCAACCTGCTTTGTCTCCTAAGATATAATATTTAGGTCATTATTTTCACTCACCTCAACGTGCTTTTAAGAGGCACGTGTCTGTATCCCCATGTGGCTTCTGTAAATGGCACCAGCAGGGAGACTAGAAATGTCCAATGATTCTAAATATATTTTCAAAGTGCTTTTCAGTTCTCATAGGGAACAAGGGAAGAAAGGTGCATTCCTGACTCTTTCATGGTCGGCATGTGCGGCTGAGCCAAGTAACAGGAGCTTCCCCCAGAGTCACAGTGGTCACAGTGTCTTTGAAAAGTAGATAAACTGATCACGGAAATAAAGTTGAGAGATTCAGCTCTGCAGGAGATTCTGACATACTCTCCCACTGTGCCACAGGAATAGCTTTGGCCACCTCACTCTCCTGCCATGTGGTGAGGATACCCTGATGCGTGTTCTCAGATGAAGAGATATTTAGTGATCATAGCTCCAGCTTTGTGCCATCATGACCAACCTCCATCAGTCACAGCCTCAAACATTGACCAAACTTCTAAAGAAAATCTGACTTGGAATTATTTTCTAGGTGAATTTTTACAGCTCTTCAGACTAGTCTGTTACTGCAGTCTAAGTAGGAGACTTTGGAAAACAAAATAAAAAAAAATAGTTTGTCCTTATGAAGCATAACTGACACCTCAAAATCCCAAAATGAATGTGTTCTGTTACTAGACATCGCAGTGTCTGACAAAGAAAGGCTGTGGGTTCAAATTTTTAGGCCTTGCTTGATCTCACTTGGTCTCCTTTATATAAAATTTCTTCTGTTCATGTGAGAAAGTTGTACAAATAAATCAGAAGATCCGAATCAAAGAATACTTACCTCTGACATGAAAAATTTGCTTTCAACAAAAATGAGTCTTCATATTCAGCAACATGCTATGCTCAGTTTGTAGCATGACATTTTAGAAATATTTCTAAATCGGTCCCAAATATGCACAAATGAATAGAAATTTGCTTGTCAGTGCCCTCTGCTCTTCTGCACCAGGCCAATGTGTTGGGAGAACTTTCATGTGGAGACTAAATATTTTGCACTGCTGCAATGGGTTAGGGGCTGATAAATTTCTATTGGATCATAAGCATGATTTTTTAACTTCATCATCATGTTTTTTCCATTTTATTGATATGTATGAGTGCAAAATTTAAGGTTTACAATGAAGTTTAGCATTTTGTGCACACACATATCTTGTCAAGGTGACAAGGACTTTCCCACTCTCGTTTTCATCATGTTTTAAGGAATCTACTTTTAGTGTGAGATATGGATAAATAGCTTCTCCTATTCTTGGGAGACAGGCATCATGGCATCCCCTTTGTTGTGACAGTGCAGCTGGTCCTTGTAATGAGAGTAGGGAAATAAGGGGAGGGTGCATCCATAAACTGCTGATGAAAAAGGTCACAGGTCACAAATTAGGGCCTGAGAACCCTCTCCTCTCCTGTACCATCATGATACGTGCCCTATTTCACATTCACTTGCTATGGATTGCATCTTGAGAATTCCCCAAAAGCCAGATTTGGAACTGTGTATTATTGGGAGGTAAGGGTGGCTGGAAGGGGTAGGTGCTTGGGGTTTGACCTGGAAAGATTGTGTCAATGTGTTGCACCTGGGGAACATCCAGGGCAGAGCTATTACGTGCCTGTTGTTGACTCGTGGGCCAGGAAGTGAGGAAGGAGCACCCACCCTGGCGGGAGTAAGCGACTAGCAGCTTGAAGTACTTAAAGGAAGGAAGAAGAAACACTTTTGCAGCTTCTTCCTCAAAAAGCTCTTACCTTGCTGGTCTCCAGGTAAGGCCCCGACTACTACTTCCTTTTGTCGGAGTAAGTAGCTTTTCTGCGCTGTCTCTGCTGGGTGCCTTCACTATTGCCAGCTGCCTTGGGAATGGACTGAGTGAGACCTTCTGAAACTGTGGGCTAAATAAATCTTTCTTCCCTTAAACTGTGGTTATGGGAGGAGGCGGGGGGAGCTAGAGGAATGGTACAGTGGTTACAGTGCGTGCTTGGCAAGTGCAGAACACAGAGTTTCATTTCCCAGCACTATATAGCTGGGCTTGATGGTGCATGCCTATAATCCCAGCACTTGGGAAGCTGGGGCAAAGTGGCAGTAAACTCGAGCCCAGCCTGGACTACATAGTGAGTTCTGGACCAGCCTGGGCCACAGAGTGAGACCCTGTCTCAAGAAACAACAACGAAAACAACAAATTGTGAATGTTGGGTATTTTGTCAGAGAGATGAGATAAGTAGCTAAGACAGAGTCCCGCCACCAGGGTAGTGTCAAAAGATGGTTTTCACATGCATCTTAAAATGGTGGAATGAGGCAATCCTGTGCATACATATCATGAGCTCATTTTATGAAGCTATTAAGTTTCTCCTTTTCCGTGACATGGGCCTGCAGCCAGGGTCTGCCTCTGGTAGGCCTGGAGGTGTTATCTAGTTTACCAGGTGATAGCTCTTCAGCTAGGTGGCATATTGCCCTTATAATTCAGTTTGTGCTTTGGCTTCTTCATGTATTTTGTTTGCCTGATGGTACTAGAAGGCTATCCCAAACCCCATCTAGTTCTTTTCAGTTCCTTACCTAGAGACCTGGAATACATTCTGTGTATTTAATGTATATGGCCCTATCCCAACATAATGGCCAAGTCTTGACTGGTCAGACCCAGTTTGCCTTGGTGTACTGCACAAATTCTTGTGGTAAGCTCCATATGTAAGTTTCATTTCAGATCAAGCCCAGGTGTGCTCAACACCTAATTTGTTGTTTATGGTTCTCCCATAATTTGATACGTCGCCTTGATTTTGTCGTTTAGGAATGGCTTTCTTCAAGAAGCATCACTTTTGAGAGTCCAGTGGGCAGCACAAAAGGGACACTTTTCTGTGAAGAAACTTTTTAATTTGACAAGATCCCATTTGTTAATAATGGGGATAATTTCTTTTGCTTTTGGTGTCTTGTCAAGGAAGTCTTTGCCTACCCCTGTGTCTTTTAGATACTTGCCTAATTTGTCTTCTAGGAAGTTCAGTGTTTCAATTTTAATGTCTAGGTCTTTGATCCACTTTGATTTGATTTTGGTGCATGGTGATAGGTGTGTGACTAGATTCATTCTTCTTCATGTGGATGTCCAGTTTTTCCAGCACCATTTGTTGGGCTGTCCCTTTTCCATTGTGTGCATTTTGCTCCTTTGTCGTAGAATAAGTAGTTGAGGGTATTTGGGGTTGTCTCTGCATCTTCAGTTCTGTTCCACTGTTCTAGCTGTCTGTTTATGTGCCACTATCAAATTGTTTTTACAACTATTGCTTTATAGTACAGCCTGATGTCTGGTATTGTAATGTCTCCTGCCTTGGTCTTGTTGCTCAGGATTGCTTTGGCTGTTCTCGGTCTCTTTTGGTTCCATATGAATTTAAGAATTGTTGTTTCAAGTTCTTTGAAGAAACTTGCATGTATTTTGATAAAAATTGCACTGAATCTACATATCAGTTTCAGTAGTATAGTCATTTTGACTATATTTATTTTGCCTATCCAAGAGCAGGGGATGCCTTTCCATTTTCTAATGTCTCCTATATCTTCCTTTTTCAATGTAATGTAGTTTTCTTTATATAGGTCCTTCACTTCCTTGGTTAGGTATATTCCTAGGTACACCCCTCCTGGGAATATTCCCAAAAGAGTTAAAAACAACACATAACAGAGATACATGTATACCCATGTTCATAGCAGCACAACTAACAATAGCTAAAATATGGAAGTCGCCAAAATACGCATCAACAGACTAGTGGATGCACGAACTGTGGTATTTATACACAATGGAATACTATGCATCTATAAAGTCTAACAGCGTGGAGGCTTTTGCAGGCAAATCGAAGAAACTTGAGAATATGATGCTTAGTGAAGTAATTCAGAAGCAGAAAGTAAAACATCAAATGGTCTCTCTGATATGAGAGACCCAGATCACAACTATCTCATGGAACTTACAAAGAACAACAAAGTGAATCGGGGGGTGGGGGGTAGGGTGGAGAGGGAGGGAGAGGTGGGTAGAGGAAGGAACAAAAGGAGAGTGGGAAAGTGTCACCTTGACAAGATATGTAGGTGCACAAAATGCTCAACTTCATTGTATAAACCTTAAATTTTGCACTTATACATATCAATAAAATGGGAAAAAATGGAAAAAGGGACACTTTTTGTTATACAAGGTGTGATAAAACAATACAGTGAAAATTTAAATTAAAATATGTATTATAATAAAGGACACATTGCCACTAAAGCCTTTCAGAATACTGCCCCTCACTTTAAACATACTTACCCCATCATTCTTGCCACTTGATGAGGCAGTTCTAAAGTCCACTTTTATGGCTACTATTTAGTTGTTTGTCCTGAGTCAAGTCAAAACCTGAAACTTTCATGATCATATTTTTTGGAGAAAAGCTATAACTCCCATTATATCAGATGCCATGAAAGAAATGGATGAAGACACATGCTTCTAGAAGCCTCTCTTTTCCTTGGATAACATTCAGCAACTCTACTCACCATATTTTTTATCATTCCTCATAAAAATGTAACAGGACTTCTAGAACTATGTCATAAAGTGACAAGAACTATGGGATAACTGTGTTCAAAGTGAGGGGAGTATTTAGGAGGGAATAATGGTAATGTGTTTTTCATGTAATAGATTTTGAATATTTAGACATTCACTATGCATTTACACATGAGTTATCAAGTTATCGTTTCAATCAAATGTGTGACAACAAATTTAACTCATGAACCATTGCTGATAAATGCCACCTTCTATTTTTCTTATATATAAAAGTTTCAAGAATGTTTGGAAGATCAATTTCCATGCAACTCTCATTGAGTCACCTTATAACACTGACTTTGCCATCTAGAAATGTCATTCTCCCCCTCCCCTCCCAGTTCCTGTATCTGTTCACCTCATTTCACCCTTAGGACTTTGAAGAGAAGGGAGAAGTTGTACAATGGAGTGGCAAGCCCAGAGTATCTTCCATGTTTTTTTCTTCATTCTGAGTAGGATGAGAGCTAGTACCTTTTTGACAGGACACATAAAATTCTGGATGTAATAAGTTATATTCTGGGAAATAAATCAAAAATGGAATTCTGAATTTTTTAAATGCTACACTCTAGTGATCCAAGGAAAATAATGATTTGTATATTTGCAAATACTGTGATGTGACTTAGCAACGCTATGGTAATCTGGACACCAAATAGACACATGAAATCCCTGTGCTCCCTGGTGGCTCTTCAGGGCTGACATCATTTGTTATGAGGATGAAAGGGGGTAGCTCAAAAAATGTAATAGAAAAATCTCAAATGCATGTGTAGTTGATTATGAGTCCCAGGAAGATCACTGTGTTTATACCAGGAAGGCTGACTACATCTTTTAGGAATTAGGAAAGTCTTTTACTATTACCACGGAACTGACTGCAGGAGATTCTATTCCTTCTACTCAGAGACCCAAATTATGGATGTTAGGAACCTAAACATATGCGAAGGAGCCCTCATCCACTGCCTTTTTTTGAAGGAATTGGTAGTAGGCTGTCTACAAAGAGACATTCCCATTCCTTGCTCGCATGGCATCTCCTCACTCTCAGAGTGAAAAGATTCGTGCATGTGGCCATGTACTGTTCAGATTACATCTGTGCAGTCAGCACAAACACGCAATGTATGTGCCACACAATCCAATGAAGAGAGACTCACTTTGGTGTTGGACTCCCAGAACTGGGTACTGAGCACGCCTAGTTCCATGACCCTGTGAAAGTTGCTTTAACATATCTACTTTTCAACAACTTTTGCAAGAGTTAAAGACAATGAAAAACTATTACTTTGTTTTCTACAGGGTAGAAATTCAGAGCCAGAAATAGCTCACTATTATAAGTATTCATGATTAGTGTCCTCTTCTAACACTCTCCTAAGAACTCCTTATAAATTCTCTCATGGACAGCTGAGTACTGAGGAATATTCTATTTCTTTTTTTTCTGTCCTGATGGACTAAGTCCAAAGAAGCAGAAATAATTTCCACGATCTCCTGCCAGTTCCAGACAAGATAGTGAGCATACATCTCTACTTTCAAAGTATGAGTCTAGAGGGAAGGTTTAAATGGGTGACATTAGTATTAGGAATTGTCTTTATAATAGTTTTCCCTCCTCTTTGATCACAAAAATAAAAAAATAAACTTCTGTCAGAGCACTAAAATGATTAGTGACAATCTTCCCTTTTCTAGACTTCTTTTTGCTAGGAAGGGACACAATAATACAAAGGAAAACTATGGCACTGGTTTCTCGGAAGCACTTGAAAACAAAAAACTTCCATGGAGCATTTGTCTTGGCTCTTTTCCCTCTTGGCATTTAGAATGTATCCACGATGTGGAAGGTATGGCAGGTGCATTTTAGCCAGCAAGTTACATACAAAGAAGACAGAAAAAACCTAGTAGGAGTCTGGACCAGCCAGTGATGAAATCTTTGAAAATAAACTTAAACTATGTTCATCCTTCCTGTTAGGGGAGAAAACAAACCATTTATATAAACGACTGTGATCAGATCAGTTGTACATGTAGCTAAAAATATTAAAAAGCAATTTTGACACCATATTTATGCCAACCTAAAGCTACCAAAATTGTATGTGACTTTTCAACCCCACCTCTACTTCTGAAACATTTTTATTGGCATTTTATATTTCAGAAAACTGTTGTTGCATCATTGTGGGGAAAGAAAACTTCCTTGGATTTTACAGTGCTCTTATAAAAAGTCTTAGGCTCCTGACACATGTTTATATGTGAATGGTGCAAAGATCTAAAAAAAAAAAAATTGGCTTGCATTCCCCTTGAAACATTTTCACATACCTTGAGTATTAGATATGTGGTCATTTATTTCCCTAGTGATGGAGCTAACTGCTCTGATTCAGAAAGATAATAACTTCTCTTATTTCACCCAAAGTCAAGTGTCCTGAGACAAGCAGCAGGATGGAGCCTAAAAATCTGTATATAAAAATAGATGAGATCAGGACCTTGGAGACTTCTGCAAGTGTCTGATTCCTGGAGAGGTTTCATTTAAAATCCAAGAGTGTGAGAACCTAGGATTCTTTCCATCCTTCTCTCAGAGCAGCACAAATTCTCTCCCCCACCATTCCTCTTTCATTTTGGAAGGTAAGAAGACAGCTGCTTCTCTCCTGTGTATAAATGAAGAAAATCCATTCTCTGTCTCCTGGCTCCCACACGCACGAGTGTCCCATTCTTCCCGCATCTACGGCAGGAAGGCTGCATGCAGGGAGCCAGCAAAGCAGTGTAGTGTCATTCTGGCTGCAGATCTGGTTTTGTTGATAAAGAACTCTTGCTGACCGGATGACTCATGCCTCTGCAGTGTTCATACATGAAAGTATATAGCTGAGCAGAGCGGGTAACATCTCCCAGTTCTTGACAAAACAATTATCTTTATTCTTTCCATTCTGAAGTTGATTTTATAACCTGATTTTTCAAAATTCAGGCTTATTTAAAAACTGCAGGTCCTACTTGCTCTAAATAAACCGACTCCTCTGCACTCTTATGTAAAATAGATTTTATGAGCTTAAGTTGGAAATCCAAATAGGAATATTAAATATTTTGTCTGTTTTCTTTTCTCATACTGAAAAAGGCCTTTGGAGAAGTGACCTTCTAGAAATAAAATATGCATGGCACAATACTTCAAAATATTAGCTATAATTTTTGTATTTGCTAGCATGATATTGGCATATTACCGGACATCGTAAAGTGAACTTGCTGTTAGGTTTCTTCGGGACCACAGCAACAAACCTAGGTCGACCTTGTGGTGCATTGTGCCACTTCTCACTGGTTCTTTCTTACACGGTGTACCACTTAGCATCTCGGAGTGATGTAATGTGTGTCCATAAGATTTGAAGGCAAAAAGGAAAGAAGATAATCAGGTTGATAGACACTCTGCCTGAATTCTTGGTGAATTAAATTAGTCATTAGTCATTAAATGACTGATCTTGAGGGGGAATTGACTATACATCAAGAACACCCAGCATCATTGCAGTCCTTTCTTATTCCTTCTTTCGTTATTATTCATTTCCCACTTCTTTTTCCTATGACAGCCTCATAGTATCTTGATCACCAATACGATTTATTATTGACGTGTTGGTTCAAGGAACCATACGAAGAGTTGATTACAGGGCAAATTGCTTAATAACTTACAATGTGGATTGTAACGATTATGTTTGGATTTCTTTATAATCTGTGTCTGTTCTTTCCTTCAGCAAAACAATGGATCCAGTCAGAAGTAGATTTTTTAGAAGCTGTAATCAACATTGTCATTACTTATGCTGATGAAAGTATGGACACTAATAAACTTAAGCAGCTCAGGATCTGAACTTATTCTCCATTTATGATTTGTCAGAACTCATAAAATACAATTTTGATTAATGCAAAGAAATAAATCCAGTATCCAATAGTATAATAGTGCTCAAAAGCTTCGGAAAAATACATTTTAAGAGCATTCAAAGCAGAATAAAGACTGATTTTTGTCTTTCTCTGAGGGAGTTAGATTAAAAAGTTGAAGAGGTTGCAATATGTTTGCTTGGCCATGCCATTTTGATCTTTCTTCTAAAAGTATAGAATCTTTTCCCATTAGATCTTAGTTTTCACATGATCCTACCCATGGAGCTTTGTAGACAAATCTGATGTATCAGCCCCCTCCACCCCCCCACACACAGTGGAAAATGACCTGGGCAAACATAATTTAGCTAAACAATTATTTTGAATAAAATATGTATTGTACTAATTTCAATGTAAAAGAAAATATTTTAATATGTAAGAATTTGGGCTCAAGAATATCAAAAGAATAGTAAAGACCAGGTGCGCACACACACACACACACACACACACACACACACACACACACACACACACACACACACACAGAACAACCACGATGATAATAGTATCCACAAATTATTCAGGCATAGCATATTAGTAAATCACATGTCATAAGCAGTTACCAAGAGTGAAAAAATTTTCTGGAATGATGAACAGCTGTTAGTATTTTAGTGACCAAAACAAAGTAAAACCATCCTTTAAGTTGCCTTGAGAATTCTGATTCTTAAGATCTATTGTATATTAAATTCATTGTAAATTAAAACCATTCAAAAACGCCTTGTTTCCACAAATGTCCGGTGGGATATTCAAGTCATGTGGCTATGGGATGATCCTCATCCGCGTAAGATTATTCAGCCCATACATGACATCTAATATCTCTGCTTCCTCCATCAATATGACAAAAATTCCCTCCACAGATTGTGAGAAATCTTCCAGAAGTAAAACTGTCAGATTTAGCTTGAGATGCTTAGTTAAATTTGAAATTAAAAGAAACAATAAATAATAATTTTCAGCATAAGTTTGTCACATGAAATGTTTGGTACAGACTTATACTAAAAAATTATTGTCTCTAAAATTCATATTTTTATTTGTTATATCTGGTAATTATATTCTAAAGTCAGAATTAGAACCATGTATAGCAGGCTATTCCTAAGGCCTCAAACTAAACTCCCAACATCTGGAATCATGACCTCAGGGAACATGCAGAAATCTCAGGAGAAGAGAGCACGCACTGGGATGTGAGGCCCTCTTTTTTTTTATGTCACCCTCCACTAGCAACGTGCAGAAATGCCCCAGTACTAGAAACTGTTATTTGGACTAGTCCATATATACCTATGGCATTGCATTTATGTGTCATGAAACAGTCTCTCTATCCTAATTTTAATTTCACTGAAGTCAAGGCCAATTCTTTTTCTAATAAGAAACCATTTAAATTTTTTTTCTTTGTAAAGAGAAAGGAACAGTAAATCTTTCATTAATTTTAGGGTTGGCATACCATTGCTCTGGAGATAATGAAGACAAATGGAGAAATAACATAACACTTTATCGCATCTCTTGCTGTTCATGTATCTTCTAAATACCAAACACAGCTTTAGATGACATTGGGTGGGATCAGGGAGGAATAAAGAGAAAGAAAAGTGAAGGTGTCTGTTCCTCTCCTTCTTACATAATTGGAAGATTTCCTAAGGAAATAAAATTCTTTCTTTTATGTCTGTCCAAAGGTGGCCAGCAAAGTACCTTATACCATGAAAAACTCAGTTTCTCTTGCATATGATGGCAAAAATATAGCAGATTACATTAGTAGCACCATACTATATGTGAGTCAGAAATAAGTAAATTATTTTTAAAGAACCTAAAAAGTATTTTGAAGAAAACTTCTTCAATTTTAAAGATGAATAATATAGTATTTAAACAGTTTTTAGCCTTTTTGAATAATATTCTGGAACTGAAAGGCTGCTGAAAATGACTCCAAATTTCATTTCACTTCCCAAAATGTGTTTTGCACAAGAATGGTCTTATGAGGTGCTCTAGGAAAAAGTTTGCTTACTGAAATAAGATTGGAAGATGTAATGCACTGTCCTTCTGTGCCCCACTTCATGATATATGTTATTCTATTAAAATTTTTGAAAAAGCCTGTGGTAAGTCAATTTATTTCAATGTGATTGGCTCAGCACTTCTTCAACATGAGCTCCCAGATCCTGGAGCTCTGCCAGTACTGTGCTTTGGAGTTTTAAGAAGTAATATTTTATATTGCACAGAAGAACTAGAAATATATAAAAATGACAACAGATTTGGCAAGCAGGGGGAGATGGACCCTCTGCTATAGATGTCCAAGCATAGGCGTGGGGGTATAACTACATCAAAAAATCACCACAGGAGCTTATAAATACATAAGTTTTAGATCTCTTACCTCTAAAATACAGATTCTCTATATCTATAAGGGAGTTGCAATCTGTATTTGCAAACTTATATGACACAGGGTGGGTTACTTGAAAACATATCAGCTATTACAAGCATGTACCACCATGCCTGGCTTACATGGCTCAGGGGAACTGGACAGGTGCTTTAGCAACTGTCCTACACCCTGAGCCTCAGTGTCAACATGGTGTAAGGAAATCTAGGACTTAAATATGCCTCAGGTTTGTGCTTTCCGTAATCCCAGTTTTTGAGACCTGTCCACTTGCACACATATGTAATTAGGGAGTAATCAACAATTATCTAAAATCAATTGCAAGCTTTTATGCTGTAGTGGAGTTTGGCATCTATATGGCTTGGAAAAAAGACATTCCTCGAAGTCTTTAGGTTTTGTATGGCAGGCTTGAATTTGTATCTATGAGGAGATATTTAATTGGTACATGATATTATAGGTTGAACTTTTTTGCCCCTTGAAGTTTGTATTTTGAAGTTCTAGTGACCTAGAAACATGGACTACATTTTTCTTTATAATCTTCAGATGGAACCAACTCTGCTGATCTGCTCTTATTTATTTATTTATTTTTGTAGTAGTAGGTGTTCTAGCTACTTTTTTTGTTGCTGGCACTCAATACCTGACATCCACAAATTTAGCGGGGGAAAGGTTTATTTTCTCTCACAGTTTCAGAAGGTCACAGTCCATTCAGGGGTGGTTGGCAACACTTGAAGTACATGGCAGAGGCAGAGGTGGAGGTAGCTCCTCAGGACATCACAAACAGAAAGCCAAGTCAAGGCAAGTTGAGACTAGTCCTCCAATGAAGGCAGGAAGCAGCTTATATATCCTTCCAGGTCTCATCCCAGTGACCAGCCCCTCCTGGATCCAAGTGTGGAAGGTGTGGTAAACTCCCACTATACACCTATAATCTTATTTACATGCCTATGATGGCCTTCCAGACTAGGCTCCCATCTCTCAACAACACATCGTTCCACAGACAATCTATAACATTCAAATATATGAGACTTCTAGGGGACATTCCCGATCCAAACCACAATACTGGAGGTCAAGCCCAGGACCTTCATACTTATTTATGTTCCCAGACTTTTTATTATTTTTGGAGTTTTGAAACAGAGTCATGCTAAGTTGCCCAAGTTGGGCAACTTGTGAACCCTTCTGCCTCAGCCTCCCACAGTGCTTATGTCACCAGGCCAGATTTCTTATTATCTCTTGATCTTGTACTCCTAGCCTCCAGAACTGTGAGATTATATACTCCTATTGTTTAAGTCACTGAATTCACAGTACTTAATTGTGACAGCTCTAACAAAATCGTACTTATGGCTAGAGTTTGTTATAGCTGCAATCTTCCTGTTTCTGTGTCTTCATCTCAGAAATCCCCAAACCCTGAAGCCTTTGAACCTACTCGCTCCTTACTCCTCCACAGCAGCCATCTCTGTGTGGATGAGAAGTCAGGAAAGTCACTGGCAGTCACAACGAACTGTCCTTGTCCTCCATCTTCCTCTAGAATCCCCTGTTGATATTAGAAATGTGTACATATGACTCATTATTTATCACTATAATAATACTATAATGACACTATAATATTAATGAAACTGTATAGTCAAAAGCTCAGGGCTTACATTTTCTGAATTTTTTTTCAAATACACTTTACACTTAGAAGTACAGTGCAGGGTATAAGAGGAGCACAGAATTTTAATGACACAAATATCAAATTATCAAGTATAGTCATGTATCACTTAACAATGGTGATATATTGAGAAATGTGTTGTTTGATAATTTTGTTGGTGTGTGAACATAACAGAACACACTGAACAAATCTAGATGCAGTAGGTCAATAACTCAAGGTGGTCTCTCCACGCAAACAGGAGGCAAGTAAATATAAGTTGTACGAGGCTGTTGCAGTAATGCAACATATTGTTTTATGGAAAAATTTTAAACAAAATTAATCAGAATATAGAATATGCTGTAAAAATACAAAGTATAGTATAGTAAATACATGAGCCAGTAACATAGTTGCTTATCTTTATCAAATGTGTATAGTACGTAATCATCTGTGCTATGCTTTTGTATGATTGACTCAACAGTAGATTTTTTCACTTCAGCATTACCACAAATAACAAACAATTGACCTACACCGTTACAAGAGTTACAACTCACTAAGCAACAGAGGAGTTTTTTTTTTCTTTAGATCTTTATAATCTTAGGGAACTATCACTGTGTCTGAAGTTTGTTATTGACCAAAATGTCATCATGTGGTGTATGATTACAGTATAAAAACCAATTCTGAGATTCAATTTCCATGACTTTTGGCACAACGTAAGACACATCTAATGTTCATAGTAGATAATTTTGGGCTTGGCCTCTAAAAATTCTCATCACTTTTCATGCCGATGTACATAAGCAGAGTGCTACTGCAAGCAGAGGAAACTTTCTTATAGAGCTGTTTCTCTTAGCCAGTCAAAGATTGGGCTGGAAATGGTGCAGGGACTGTCCCTGTGAACAGTCCTCAGCCAATGACAGATGGGAGTCAAAATTACCCTACCTTACCAACTCCACAAGTGGGATAGCAGAAGGATTGCCACGTGGAGTAAGCCATTTGCCCAGAGCAGAAGCGCTTGTCACATAACTTTTTATAACTATCTTCCCTTCCTTCCCTTCCTTCCCTTCCCCCCTCACATCTGTACTTCCTTGTGATCCCTTTCCAATAAACTGCTTATATATTTAATTTCCTATCTCGGGATGGCGTCTAAGGAACCCAAGAACAACAGTATATATGTGATTAGTTTTAACATCTCTCTCTGTCTCTGTCTCTGTCTCTGTCTCTGTCTCTGTCTCTCTCTCTCTCTCTCTCTCTCTCTCTCTCTCTCTCTCTCTCTCTCTCTCTCTCTCTCCCCCTCTCTCTCTCTCTCTCTCTCTCTCTCTCTCTCTCTCTCTCTCTCTCTCTCTCTCTCTCTGTGTGTGTGTGTGTGTGTGTGTGTGTGTGTGTGTATTTAAACTGTCTAAAGATACCAAAGCAATTTTATTTAGACAAAATGTGGTTGTCATTATAAGAATACACCAAAGCTCTGTGTCTTCTCCTTCCAGGCATACACCAGATTATATCTGCCCTCCTACCTATCTCCCACTTTCAACTGATTTTGTCATATGACCATGTCACTTGATATGGCCAGTGAAATATTAAGTGGAAAGGATGTGTCTTTAAGAGCTAGTACATGACATGCTTCCTTATTTTTTTTTTTTCTGTCTTGGTGAGTGTAGATGGATTCTTCAATAGCTCCATACTGACACTGGAACTTGAAATTTATATCTTTCTTCTGTCTCCTTCCCTTGAGTGTGGTTTGGTCTAGTGACTTGCTACAAACCAATAGAATACAGCAAAAATGATGAGATGTACTTCCATCCTGATGGCATATTCCTTGTGTACAAGGGACTAAAAATCTGTCAAAGACCACATGAGCTTGGAAGCAAATCTTTCCCTAGTAAAACCTTGTGATGAGATTTCCAGCCTTAGTTAACACATTGATAGCAACCTTAGTTTCCCTGGAACCAAGGTCCCACCTAAACCGCACTTGGGTTTTTGGCTCACAGAACCTGTGAGATAATGGGCTTGTGTTGTTCTGAGTTGCTGAGTTTGATGCACAACAATAGAAAATTAGTTGGCAACGTGAAGCCCTGAAGGCTAGGCTATTGCTGACCCAATGAACGTGTAGTAAGAAAACAAAAAGAAGGCACTGGAATTTTAGACTTGTTACTGAGCATACTTTAGCATATCCTAAATTAAAGGCAAAGTCTTTTGCTTCCCCCAGCTGGCCACCACATTGTTAAAGGTATGAAATCCAGGCTATAATAATCTTTTATTATGAAGAGAACTACATTTTGCATAGAGCCGATACTTTGTTTAAAAATCTATCCCCAAATTAATATTCAGCTAAATTAATCTCTAAACCTCTCAGCTTCTTTTAGTTTTAGAAGATGACCTCATTAAAGACCTATCAAATTCTATCCTTGAAGTAGAAATAGTACTAATGTCATGCCAAATTTCAGAACAGTTGCCTGAAAACCTAAAACAGCTAGTTCTATCCTTGTCGAAAATAAAAACAGCATCTTTCTCTATTTGGGGGTTTGCCTTTCTGACATTTTGTGTTTAGCAGGAGGTTAATTAGACACAATTGCAGCACTGCTGTGCTGCCCCAGGGCACAGCACAATGGGCCAATTTGGAGACAACTGTATCTTAGAAACCCTAGGAGATACCAGTTTGAAATTTCCAGCAGGTTTAAAGCAGGATCTTCTTTACAAATTGAGTTGCTTTATTGGAACTTTAGGTTTCCAATGCAAACCCTCATTGGACCAAAGTTTCCATTGCAATGAGCTGCTCAAGGATATAATGAAAAGTCAACTTTCTGATGTGTTTATCTACTTCTTGGCTCCTGGCACAATTGGAAATGCTAATATCCAGATGCTATTCAATAGAAGGCAACTGAGGGCTTTAAAAATGGTAGTATGCAGGCTATTCTATCCCAGAAATTTTCACAACTAAACTACCAGTGAGACCAAGAGTGAATGTCTATGTACGAAGTGAGTATACTACGGACAACTGATGCTTTATTTTTGAGAAAGGGTCTCACTCTGTAGTGACAACTGATAATTAGGTCTTTCAGTATCCCAACAAAAGGAAGAAGGTAATCACATTTCTTGTTTCTGGGAGCATTTCCTGGGCAGACAGGCCAGTCTCAGGCTTCTGCCTTCCAGTGCGATCTTCCTTGTCTTACTGCTTTGTAGCTACTATAATTTTAACAAATACCACAATATGGGTAGCTGATAAACACAGAAATATATTGCTTATAGTTCTGGAGACTGGGAAATTCAAGATCAAGTTTTAGAAAATTGGATGCCTGGTGAAGGTCCATCTCCTGGTTCGCAGATGGAGGTGCCTTCTGGCTGTGTTCTCACATGGTCAGAGGTGCAAGAAGTACTCAGGCCTCTTTTGGGGGTCTATCTTATGCATGAGGGGTCCAACCTCATTACATAAAATCTTGTAGAGGCCCTACTTCCTAATACCACCTCCTTTAGGGTTATATTTCCAGGTATATCTTGGGGTGGGGGACATTAACATTTAGATCACAGTACCTCAGACCACAGCTTGAGAGGCACTTGACATCTTCCCTTGGCCAGATATTCTTCTAAATCTCAGCTCAAGCCAGGTCACTTCTTACTAAAGAAATGTAGTGAGTCCACTCAAGTGCACTCAAGACATTTTAAAAACCACGTGTTGATTCTCATATATCAGGGTTCTCACTTATTCCATGAATTTTATAAAGTTACTTTCCCTCTCTAAACCTTAGCTTCCTCAAAAGCGGGCAGTACCTCAAAAGTTGTGAAGAGAGCTAGGTAAGACAACATCTGTAAAGTCCTTGCAGACCTTATTAAGAATTTTTACTATAGGTTTTGCTATTCATTCTGTTCAGCATCTCATTGTATTTGGCTCTAGTGTCTCTGGGAAAATGTTAAATTTTTCACATTTGTACCTGGCTTCTTAGCTACCCTCAAAGTTTTGTAAAAGTAATAGTTGTCATTATTCTTTCTGTTCAGCTCAAAATCTAGCACACAGCAAAACTGGTTTTGTGATGTAAATAGTGAGAGTGTTCATCCCAGGAACCTGCCACAGTGAGTTGCCACTCAACACACTGAACAACTGGTGGGGCACACAAGGAAGAGATCACAGTATGTTGATTCCACTGAGCTTGTTAGAATGTAATTTTCACTAATTGTAAATGAAAATATTGAAATGAACAACATATTTCTCAAGATCTGGGGACAGAATATATTCAGTTTGCTAGGCTTTATATAATTAAGAGTCATTTTATTTGTTCTTGTGTGACTGCTTTTGGATACATTGCTATATTAACTAAGTATTTTTCAGGGATTTTTCAGCAGAACATGCACTATGTATTCAGGCATGAAAGGCCCAGTTGCCATTACAGAGTCACAAATTTGAAAAGAAGATTTGAGCTCTCACGAGAGGGTGAATTTGTTTCAGGAATGTCTCAGATGCTTGAGATTTTTTTCTTTTCCAAGAGGAGAATCTCACATCCTCCTGCTTTATAGATTTTAGAAAGGATAAAACTTGTCTGAAAAAATCCATCACTAAGTAGGACTCATCTATATATTCTCATATATTCCATTGTGATATTAAAATATTTGGATATAAAATTCTGAAACAGAGAGAAACCAAAAGCTTCACTGCCAGGAATTTCTGTGAGCTTGGGTTGCCCTGGTTCTCTTGACCAACGTTCTCTCTTGTGAATGAAGGGAGAAGTGACAGCACACCAGGCTGGCCGATGATGGATTTTATGTGAAGGCACAAATTGGAGAGCACGTCTTGCCATTCTGCCTTTCTCCTTCCTAAGGACGGTAATTGTGCTCTAAAGTTTTGCAGAAACTGCCAGTTTTATTTCAAAATACCATACATATATCTTACATAGCAGCAAATCTCAATCTCATGGGAGAAATCACTCATGGTCACGTGCTGCAGCCACATCTCTCTGTTCCGCTGCTTGCCAGTCACACGTTTACCCTGTGCAAAGTATCTGTAGGCATGTCTGCATGTCTTCTCATGTGACACTCCAGTCTGGTGATGAGATGTGACGTCTACATATTCACATGATTTAAACCCCCTTGAGCATAAGAAGTGCTGCTCCGGATGGATGCGCATTTACTATGGTGATGATACCCTACACTGTGCATTGTATTGCATGTATTTTGTCATCATTGATTTCTTACTATGAACAATTAATTTAATCAGTGAGTGCATTAGATGATAATTGATAAACATTCCATAACTAAGATACAAATTATGCAGGCTCACAGAAGTTAGAATTTTCTGAAGTGTTCTCATAGTTCTCTGATTCTATTAAAAGCAAAAACCACATGATGATCTCAATTGATGGAGAAAAGGCCTTAGATAGAATCCAGTATCCATTCATGGTAAAAACTATAGTTAAAACAATTCTACTGCCTAAACACAGATTCAATGCAGTTTCTATCAAAATACAACTTTTTTCACAGAACTTGAAAAAATAATTCTTAAATTCATATTGAATGAAAAAAGACCTAGAATAGCCAAAGCAATCCTAAGTAACCAGACAAAAGCGGGAGGCATTATGATTTCAGACATCCAGTTATACTACAAAGCAACAATTATAAAAACTATATGGTACTGGCACAAAAGTAGACAGACCAGTGGAACAGAATTGAGGATGCATAGACAAACTCAAACACCCTCAGCTACTTAGTCTTTGGTAAAGGAACCAAAAGCATACACACTGGAAAAAGGACAGCTTCTTTAACAAATGGTGCTGGGAAAATTGGACATCCACACACAGAAGAATGAATCTAGACACACACCTGTCACGGTACACCAAAATCAAATCAAAGTGGATCCAAGACCTCAATACCAAAACTGAAACAATGAAACTTCAGAAAGACAAATTAGGCAAAAATCTAAAAGGATATGGGTGTAGGCAAGAACCTTCTTAATAAGATACTCATAGCAAAAGAAATAGTCCTCAGAGTTAACAAATGGGATTATGTCAAATTAAAAAGTTTCTGCATGGCAAAGGAAATTATCAACAGAGTAAAAAGAGAGCTGACCGAATGGAAAAAAAAATATTCATCACCTGTACCTCATATAGGAGGCTTATAACTAAATGTACCCAAACTGAAGAAAAACAAACCATTCAAAATCAAAGATTAGATTGAAAAATGGACAAGGGGAATGCATGGGCAGTTTTCAGATGAAGAAGTTCAAATGGCCAGTAAATACATGAAAAAAAGTTTCACATCATTAAATTAAATAAATGCAAATGAAAATATCACTAAGGTACTATCTAACCCCAGAGACAGTGGCCTACATCAAGAACTCAATCAGTAATCAGTGGGGAAAATGAACCCTCTTGCACTATTGGTGGGAATGTAAACTGGTCCGACCGCTATGGAAAGAGGTTTGGAAGTTTCTCAGAAGATCGAAAATAATTTTGTCCTTTGATCTAGCAATAGAACTTCTGGGATATTTTTCCAAAAGAGTTTTAAAAAAAGTCTTATAACAGAAATACCTGTATATCAGTGTTTATAGCAGCACAACTAACAATAGCTAACATGTAAAAAACACAAAATACCCATGGACAGAGCAATAAATACATAAATTATGGTAGTTGTACACAATGGAATACTACTCGTCTATAAAAACAGACAGGTTTGAGGCCTTTGTAGGTAAATGGAGGCAACTTGAGACCAGCATGCACAGTGAAGTGAGTCAGATGCAGAAGGTTAAGTATTGAATGGTTTCTTTAAAATGAGAGACCCAGTCATAGTCATTTCATAGAATGAATTGGGAAGAATAATTGGAACTAGTGGGGAAGGAGTATGTGTGGGAGGATCGGAAAAAGAGAAGGGAAGGACTTGTAATTTTACTGAGATATATTTATGTGTGTATATATATATATATATATATATATATATATATATATATATATATATATATATATATAGCATATAATATTTAACTTTCTGGGTCTGATTTGTTTTCAGTGAGGATAACGATCTCAAAATGCATCTATTTTCCTAAAAAAGTGACTCAAATGTATCATTCTTAATGGCAGAGTAATACTCCACTGTGTATCTATACTATATCTTCTTTATCCAGTTATCTATACTTGGACATATTGACTTTTTCTGACATTTGTCTGTTATCAAATATGCTGGTATACAAAAGATGTTCAGGTTATCATTACATCAGTCAGATTTCTTAAGCTAAACATATCAAAGACTCAATAAATGAATTGATACATTAAATGAACTCATCTGTATCACAAAAGTATATCACACACAAAGTAATAGATATAATAGCATATTGAGTTATTTCAGAATATTTTAAGAGTTATTTTCCAAAGAGATACAGAATAAACGAGTAAGATCATTGTTACAAATTTAGCTATGGAGCATGAAATTGAGACATAAAATTCAAGCATCACAGATTAAACTAATAGCTGACTGAGCTCCTAGCCAATGGACTAAGGCTATGTGATCTTTTATTTTTACCAATTTTTACTCTTTGTAGAACCAATAATATCCCAATTCAAAACCACTATCTTCTACCACTCTACTCTAAGCTAAATATCTACACACATCATACACATCAAATAAATTTCACAGATTAAGATTTAATACCAATTCCCTATATTGAATATAATTATTATGTTTTTCAAACTAATATACTAATAAAAATAATAATCATATGGGAAGTGTCACAGGTTTTAGGAGACAGCTGGGACTGTTTCAGTGGTATGCCAATCAAATGGTAGGTGTCTTTTTTTGTTGCACTCTCTCTTCACATGTTTGCTTTCCTCCATGTTTTTTTGGTGCTGCTCCTCTCTCTGTCTCTCTCCAAGATTCCTTCAAATGTTTTTTTTTTTTTTTTTTTTTGTGATGTTGAGCTAGTGCTCACATGTTTCTTTAGTCTGATGGCCTCTTAGGTATCATGATCACACCCAGCCCCCTCCACAAAGCTCTCCCATTTTTCCTGGCTTTCCTTCCCAAGGACAGGGCCCTCTGCCCTCAGAAGTGCTCCCACTGCCACTCCTGAACTTAGGCAGTCTTTCTCTCCTTTACACAGCTGTCTCTTGTGCCAGTTTCTTCCTAGGCACTGTTTTCTTCCCAAAAACCCTGATGTGCTCTGCTGAGCCTGCTTTTACTTTCTTTCTCTTTGTTTGTTCGTTTTAGTGGTTAATGGATGGTTAATGGTCTTGGGCTTTTTTCTGGGTGGGTGGGGGGGTGGGCTCCTGGTTATGTAATTGTTTATTATGGCATCCAGACACTGTTTCTGGCCTAGGCTACTGGAGGTCTTTTCTAGTGGAAGCTTGCGTTGTGTTTGGAGTGTGCACTAGCCCCATCATGCTTGTTGTCGGAGGCTGGGGCTTCCAGCTGCTGTCAATTCCCAATTCTTCCTGATCCACACTTACCTCAGTCCCAGGTTTCATGCTCTGGGCATTCCTCCATTTGTGAATACCGCAGCTCAGGTCCACTCACAGTCAGCCTACAGCTGCTCCCTGGTCTGCTGTTTTCTTCCATTTTTGATTTCTATTTTTCCTGTGGCTTCTTTTCAGTTGTTGGGGTGCTCCATCTTCTCCTAGCTAAGCTGTAGAGGCAGTTTGTAATTATAATTTCAAACATCTTTTGAGACAGGGTCTCACTCTGTGGTCCAGGCTGGTCCTGAACTCACTTCGGAGCCCAGGCTAGCCTTGGATTCACGGCAATCCTCCTGTCTCAGCTTCCCCCCAGTGCTGTCATTACAGGTGTGCACCAGGCGCCCAGCTTATGTGTTGCTGGGGAATCGAACTAGGGTACTTAGCGCTTGCTAGGCAAGCGCTTTAACCGCTGAGCCATTCCTCTAGCCCCTTAATCTCAACTCCTCAAGTGAGTCCATGAGCTCTGGTACTCGCCGTCTTTACCAGAAATCTATGTTACTCATTCTTGTGCTTCTTTGAACACCAGGCTTCTAGCCTTACCCAACTGTCTTTAATATACAACTCGCATCCCTGGACCCAAGGCACCTCCTCCAGCTGGAGTTTTTTTTTTTAATGTTAGGTAGAAAGAAAAGCCCAGAGGAAGTGGCATTTCTCTACAGAGGTGACCAGAAGTTTCCATATCTTTTAATCTCACACCCTAATCTATTGTGCACAATTTTATTCAGCCTATTTAGCTAAAAGAAAGACTGAGAGATGCATTCTCTAGCTGGGCAGTCATGTGCCAAACAAAACCTTAGGGGACCATTTTGTTAAGTGGAAAAAGAGGAAATGGGTAGGAGAGACAACTGATAGTGTGTACCAAATTCTTTCTAATATTAACTAAAATAGAACAAGAAAAGAAGCAGATGTGCCAGGAGAGGTCTTTTATCTTTGTTATACAAAGGTAAGTATAATTAGATATATAAGTAATTATTCTCTGTATATACAATAAAACAATTTATGTTTTGTTTAGTACATACCTTCAAACAGGAGGAAATAGAAAAAATTTGAATGTGATCATAAAGCTAAAACACACAAATGGATTCAAAGGAGAAAAAGAAAGTCTTGCTGCCAAACTAATATACTTAATAATTAAAAGGAAGGAGAAAATTTTGGTCTTGCATAATATGAAAATTTTTCTTCAGTAGGATTATAAAATTAATAATATATTAGATTACTCTTTTCTTTCAAATAAATATTCCATTAAATTTAGCTTGTAATCATGCTGCTAATAAGATTTTAGCCATATATAGCAGGTTTTGAAGATAAAGTTTTATGCATGATGAGCACAAGAAATTTTCAATTATCAGATTGCTTTTCAATATTTTTTATTCTTAGAATTTAAAAGGCTTTATTGAATTTACACTTTGCTTTTCTCTCATTCTTCAATATAGTTGAAAGTTTCAGATACTGAAAAGTTTGGTTGAGTGAGTTTTATAAGAATCTTTGAGTTGAATCCAATTAGTGTGTCCTTTAAGGAATAACCCAGTTGTATGCTTATACTGGAATTCAGTTCAACCTGTAAAAAAGAAAAAGCAAACTAAATAAGTATATTGACTGAGACTTAAGGAAATTTACAGCCTTTGGAGATTTCTATTGCCAGTTTATATCTAAGGTTGGAATTTAGCTTGAGCCAAAACAGTGAAGCCCTGCGGATGGTCCGCCAGGATAATGACAGACTACCAAACAGAGACTGAGAATTGGGAAAGGAAATGAGTCACAAAACTAGGTTATCCTCCCAGCACATCACAATAACTGATGACAGTGGCCTTAAGTAGTTTATATGGCAAGATCACCGATACAAAGAAATGACCAGCAGACAAAAGTCAGAACATTTATGTTATCTACAACTGCTAATTTTATGCATCTTTCTATTCTTTTATTACTACTACATCTTGTTTTCTTCTCAAATACCACCCTATTTTCAATTCATATGGTTTAAAAAGAAATTCACATAACTCAAATCTAGCTAATAAACATCCCATTTTCCAATATGCAGTAATTGGTTCAGAGGTAGACATACCAAAATCAGAAGTGATGAGATATAACCAGACTCTTCGCTGGAATTGCTAAGGGAGCAATTGTTTTCTGATTGTTGCAAAAAAACATTGAACTTTTCAGATATTTGAAGAAATTTGCTTCGTTTGTGTAAGCTACTTACGTTTTCAGGTTTCTAAAACTATCCAAAGGAGTTATGAATGATCAAATGAACAGCATGATCATTTAAGAATAAAACACTAACCAGTGTATTTTTTTTTTTTAGTTCTTCTGATTTCTGTAAAGGTCAGTGCAGTATTTCCGAAAGTCAGCAGATCTCTCAGGGGAAGTTAAATGATTTTCTGTTTCAGACTCAGTATGAAGGCTTGCCTTCAAGCGATAGTTATACAGTATCCCTGATAGTTTGAGTGACTGGATAGCCTTGCTCCACGGTATCTGAAGATTAGGTTGGAAGAGCCTAGATATTAGAACCTTCTGAATTCTTCTTGATTCATGTATCTGGAGTTTATCCTATCTGTTGGCTGAGGACCTAGCTGGGGGTCAAAAGAGACCATGTATACTCCACTTGGCCGAGCATTCTGGGAGCAACCAGGCAGAAGTAGCAGAGCGTCACTTCTATCACATGTTGTAGCAGCAAACCTAGCCCCCATCCAAGGAGAGGCGCCAAATTTTTCAGACTCAGGGAGAGGTGACTAAGAAGGAGAGTTAAAGAATTCGTAGGCATGTTTTAAAGTTACCATAGATAATAGAGGAGAAGAGTTCCTTTTACACTAGAGAACAGGTTATATTGAGGTAGACTTTTATCTATCAAAACAGGAAGTTAAAAGTCACTGAAAAACAAGAAGAAGCTATACTGTATGCCTTATTTAAAACCTGGCAGTAATGTTCAGGGGAATTAAATACAGAAAGAATTTAAAGTGATTGTCTCCTGGGTACAGGGAATACCATTTAGGGGTTTGCCTGGAAAGATTTGCTTATTATTCTAAGTTATTTGGTACTATTTAAATTTTTTAAACTATTGACTTGAGTTACTTTTGATAAAATTATGAGAATTAAATTGAATTTTTATAATTCAGCCCAGAGTCTCAACTGATATATTTCTTTCTCCAAAATTTCTCTGAAATTTCTTTCTCATTAGTTCTGCTCTACTCCAGTTTTAAGTTAGTTATCCGTCCTACATATGAGGGACCTATGGCTATTCAACTTTGCCATAGTTTTCCATATCTCATGAAAGTTAGGAAGATAAAAAGTATATAATAATCAATTTTTTAATAAATGAAAAAGAATAAAAATTTCAAATCTTCACTGTTAGTCAGCTTTCTATACCAGTGACGAAATATATGGGAAAAGCAACTCAAAGGAGGAAAGACTTATTCTGGATCACAGTTTCAGGGGGTTAAGTCCATGATCACTGTGTGTTCTGTCCCTGTGGTGATACAGTTTATCATGGAGAAGAGGGTGTGGGAGAGTAGAGCTGTTCATCCTATTGTGTCTAGGAAATAGATGTTGGAGAAGGACAAAATATACTAAATTATTAACCTTATGAAGCAAAAATTATATCAGATATATAATATTAGAAATGAATAACAGAAATAAACCATCTATCCATTTAAACAAATCTCCTCTTCAGGATGCAAGAAAAATTTATTTTAAAAACTATTTACATTAATATTCAAATTAGGAATACACATAAGTTTCCAATTTTGTCATTACTACTTAAAATTATATTGAAGCTACTAGCTGACCTAACAAGATGAGATAAACTAATTAGATGTATAAAAACTTGAAAGGAAAGGGGTGGAGTCAAGATACCCAGAGAGTAGGAGCTCTGGGAAGACAGTGCTGAACTAACCCTGTCAGAGAAGCTGGAACACTGGAGAGGCCTCCTTGGAGCTTGGTTTGTGATAGTAGCAGACTCCTAGGATCTGAAGTGAGACTGGAAATGGACTTCAGAGGCTGTGGTCACTTGATGAATTTCATGCACACGTATGTGCATCAGGCCAAGAGCCCAGGGCCCAAAACTCCCTGTCAGTGGACTTCCACTTCCTAAGGAAGCCTCAGAGATGGACCTGCAGTGGCCGGGCACAGAGCACCTGGCAGAAGCCCCTTCAGCCAATTGCTTGCTGGTGTGGGAGCCTCAGAGAGCACCACTCCCACCAGCTGAAGGCCTATGGGAACCTCAGCTCCGGCCTCAACTTCAGAGAGCACTGCCACCCCGCTGTAGCTAACGTCTTGCCTGTGCAGAGCCCGAGGGCAGGCAGAAAGCTCTGCAGGCCCCACCCAGGAGGCTGCCTGGTGGAGCCTTAGAGCTCGGCCTACAGCTGCAAGCTAGGACGGTAGCCTGGCGACACCACAACTCGGGAACTGTGGGACCTTACCAAGCCGGAGGAACAGCACCACAGGAGGAGGCAAGCCCAGTGAGAAAAGAGGAAGCTGCGGAAGACCTTTCCACCTAGCCCTTGCACCTGCCCTGCAAGAGCTAGAGAGGCAGGACCACCCGGGGATGCTGGCTCAGAGGGTTGAGTGTGGAGGGGACCAAGCCCAGGCTTTTGGTTTGCGGGGCTGCTCTCAGTGCATATTTTCAATGCAGAATCGGGCAGGACTGTAGTCGACAACATAGAAAGTCTTTGATAGATTTCTAATTCAAGTAACATGGGAAAAATTTGAGTCTTTGAACTCACTTCAGTAATTCTTTCGGATATTTTAGACTTGTCTTTTCTCTGTTATTGATTTGGATTTTTATTTTGTTCTTTTGTTAGTTTTTACATTTCTTTCTCTCTCGATTAATTCTTTATGCCTCTTTTGGAAAGCCTTTCTATAGATTCTGGAGATATTCTCTCTTCACTTTTTTTCATAGCTCTCCTTGTTTCTGTTGTCACTACTTTCTTGTGGCCAGGGTGGGACTCTTGCTTTTCTCTATACAGTAAACACTTCTGTGTCCTTTCACATCACCAAAGCTAAAACTGTACATCAATTCATTCTCTCTCCCTACCCCCACCACTCTTACTAATAGTACTGTTAAGTATTGATAATCCATAGCCTGTTGGGGATCAATAACTTTTTGATATTTAGTTAGACATAGGACACTAAGGCAGATTTTTTTATAGTATCAACAAAAAATAGTGCTACCTTCAGTAAGCTCCTCTAATACCTTACTAACCAGTTTGTATAGGTTCTCCAGTAGTGGTATAGATTGATAGGTTTCTAGTATTAAAAGTGGAATGGCCATATGAGTAGATTGCTAGTTATTGATATTTCAATAACTAGTATGCCTTAAGTTTTACCATTGATTCTGATATTTATTTTCCTATTAAAGAGAGTACAGCAGTGGAAGTCTATGAAGGGTTGGTTTGGTGGTTTTGTTTAGAATAGGTAAGCAGTATACATATCTATTTTATGGATAACAATGTAACATTGACATTAGTGGAACCTTTTGTTAAATCAATATTAGATTTATTTAGCATAGATTCATTGATAGCAAAGACTAAGCCTTTAATGTTCAGGGTAGAATAAATGTATTAAATTAGTTAGTAAGTTTTGTCAATAATTTTTTGTCTTAGATTATAATGTTATTGCATATTTTCATTCATATTGTTAATGATGGCCTACATGTTGATTTATTTCCCCATATGTGCCAATAATTAGCTTGTTGTTAGACCACATACAGTACTCTAATATATGTCTTCATCACTGAAAAGTGGAAGAGAATAGGCAGCTAGCAGAAGGTTAGTTGTCAAGATGCCTAATATTAATAGGTGAATAAGGTAAAATGGATATAAATAAGAAAATCTAAATGAATTCAAGGGACCACCAGGAAAGAATCTAATGAAAGACATAATGGACAGAGAGTTCATTGATACCATCTGATATAAACTTCATAGCAATAGAACTATGGGAAAATAACACAATAAGTCACCTGAAAAAATTTCTAACCTCCCAGAAGCTGACATCATAGGCCCTAATGGAGTGAAACCTGTAGAAAATGAGGTTTAAAAAGAAAGTGGACCTAGTAGTCAATCAGCTCAAGCCAGAAATGCTTAAAAGCAAGGAATATTCCATGAGCACAAAGAAGACTTCACCAAATAAGCAATAGTCTTAATGGATTAAAAGCTTAATGCTTATATAGAAGACACAAATGAAAAGAGAAGAAAATACAAGACATGAAAGAATATTTTAATAAAGAAGTCCAAAAATAGAAAGTATTCCAAGCTGAATTACAGGGTATAAAAAAAAAAAAAACTCATTTGAAAAAATTGGAAAGCTATTCTAGCATTGTGAGGACAAAGTATTCAATAATGAAAATAAGGATGAAGAATTGAGCAGTATGTTCTGTGATGACAAAAAATAAGACAAGAAAGAGACTGTATACAACATCTGACGGACAACTCAAAAAGAGACAACCTCGCAATTCTGGGAGTGCAAGAGAAAATAGAGAAAAACACGAAGGTGTAAAGAATATACTTAATAAAATTGCAGCAGAAAGTCTCCTAAATCTAGGGGAAAAATTAACATTATTAACATTAAAGTACTGCAGGCATACAGAATACAAAAGAACATTGAAGAGAACACAATTTCTTTACACAACATCATAACCAAAATCCTAGACATTCAAGACAAAGACATAATACTAAAAACTGCAAGAGGAAAAAAGACAGTAACCTACAAAAATAAACCCATCAGAATAATTGTGGATTTCTCAACATAGAACTTTAAAGCCAGCAGATCAAGGAGTGAAATCATTCAACCACTAGAAGAGACTAAATACCAATCAAGATTATTTTAGCCAGAAAAATTATCCTTAATAATTAAGAGAGAAGTAAAAATTATCCATGTTAAAGAACACCTGAAGAAATTTATAACCACAAGACCATAATTACAAAAATCATTTAAAAGAATTTAGAGACAGGCAGACTAACAGCACAAAAGAAACCAGAGAAAAGGAAACAGCAAAAAAAAGCAGAATGATGTAATAATAGTGGAAAACAAATAATTAATGCATATTAGGAAATTAGACCCATGCTCTTCACCATTTACTAAAAATCAAATCAAAGTGGATCAAAGACCTAGATATTAAAAGACAAACCATGAATCCCCTTTGGGATAAAACAGGTAAAACTTCTGAAGACATAGGCATATGCGAACAATTTCTCAATAGTAAAAGTAATAACATGAAGAATTTAACAACTGGGATTACGTCACGCTAAAAAAAAAAAAAAACTCTGCACAGAAAAAGAAACAATCAGCGAAGTGAAGAGAATGAGAAAAAAATTTACCACCTACATCTTAGCCAGAGAGCTAATAACTAGAATATACAAAGTGAAAACATAGACTCCTAAAATCTTGATGAAAGGCCCAATTTATATATAAGCAATTGAAATAAATAGCTATCAGAAGAGAAAGTATAAATGACCAACATGTGTATGAAACAATGTTCAACATCTTTAGCCATTAGATAAATGCAAATCAAAACAACACTGACATACCATCTTACCCCAGTGAGAATAACTTTTATCAAAAACTCAAAAAGCAACAAATGCAGGGGAAAAGGAACCCTTTTACACTGCTCGTGAGACAGTAAACTGGTACAACCACTATGGAAGGCATTATGGAGATTCCCTAAAAATTTAAAATGGATACTCCATTTGATTCAGTGGTACCTCTTCTGTGTATCTTTCCAAAAGAGTGAAAAGCAACATAAATGAGAGTATATACCCATGTTTATAGGAGCATAACTAACATGAGTGATGTCATGGGTGATGTCATGGATGATGTCATGGGTGATGTCAGACCATCATTAAACCAAGAGATAAAGAAAATGTGGAGAAGATACACAATGGAACACTACTCTGCCATAGAAACAGATAGATTTGAGTCATTTGTAGGAAAATGAATACAACTTGAGACCAAAATGCTTACTGAAATGAATCAGACTCAGAAGATTGTCATGTGGTTTCTCTACAATGAGAAACTCAGAGTATACATAAACAGTAGAATCAAAGTAATAAGACGTGGGGAGTCAGGGAAAGGGACACGTGCAGAGGGAGGGAGAAATAAGTGAGTGGTGGGAGGGCAACATGGGGAGATAGGAAAGCAATGTAAGTTTAATGCGATATGTAAGTGCTCAGATTTCTCAAGTTACAATATAACTCTATTTGGAGCTGTTTTGATAACATATCTGGAAATAGAGTAAATGTCTTTGTAACTTGGATATGAGCAAGGCCAACTATGACTCAAAACCTGGAAGCAAATTTAAAAGCCAGTGGCTTAAACTATATACATATTTTTATAGTTTTTGCATGACTAAATAAGATAAAACTAATAAAATGACAGAGTAATTGAGTAAAGTACCAAGATACAAAAATTATTTTTCAAGTATTCTTTGTGTATATATAAACAATAACCAGGTTGGTTGGTGTAACCAAAGAAAAAACATCACTCACAAAAGCAAAGTAAAAAAGGTAAAATGCGTAGAAGGAAACTCTGTAGGAAGTCGGCAAAACTTACATGAAGAAAGTATAAAACACTTCTGAGAGACCTGAGAATTGGCTGAAATAAATGGACAGCATCTTATTGTCTTGGAAAGGATGACTCAAGATCATAAAAATGTCAGATTTGCATAAATTCACATATCAATGTAAAAGCAAGTCTGACAAAATACCAACAAGCTTCTTTTCTGGTGCTGAGCATGTCAATTCTGAAATGTATATGGAAAATAAATATGCAAAAATCACCAAGGAAACCCTCTAAAGAAGAGCAAATCAATGAGAATGAACTCAAGGATGGATTTCTGTAAAACTTGAGAGCAGAGATGACGTTCCAACCTATGACTCAAACTAGAAGATATTAAAAAGGAGCTATTTGATTACATAGAAATTGAAAGACCTGGCTTTTTTTTTTTTTTTGCATGTGAAACAAAAAATAGTTAGAGAAAATCAAATACCAAATAGTAGTTGTCTAGGGTTGGAAGGATGTACTAAAATCCAATGTATTACATAATTTATTTGAGTGAATTGCATGGTGTGTGAATAAGATCTCAGTAAAGTTGCTAAAAACAAATATTTAAAAATTACAGTACCCAAACTGAAGTTAGTAATGCCAAACTGCCTGCACACAATTGACTCTCATCTTGGTGAGTGCGAAGCTGGAAGCTCAGTCAGGAAATAAGAGAGTGGAGAAAGGTTTTGTTACTTGCAGCAGGTAGGAGAGCACTGAGGTTACTTGCAAATCAGTGCTCTCCGTGAGCAAAGACAAAGTGGAGATTGTATTGATTCTACACACATTAATGTAGAAAAGCACAGGTAGGGGCAGCACATTTATGAGCATGCTCAGTCCAAGGTCATAAAGCACAAATTCGCAAAGGAAAGGGCATATGCACAAATGCTTGTGGGCATGCTCAGCTCCGTATTATAAGAGGAAAGTTTACTCTAGGTTGCCTAACAGAGTCACAGTGCCTCAATGGTCAGTTCCTCCTACTTTCCTTCAAAGAGTTTTCACTGTCGCAAAGTGAAAGATTACCACTGAAAATGCAGGTCCTTTAAAGGGGTGTTCCTGTAAATATAGGAGTTTGCCTCTAAAAGTGCCTGCTTCACATAGGAAGGAACTAACAAAACTGGCAGAAAATCTTACAACTGTTATTAAAGAACTGATATCCTTTATATACAAAGATTTGAAAATATATCAGAAAAGAGGCAAAAACCTTAAGGAAATAACATTAACATGCAGGACGACAAGCAACCCTTAAACCTGAAAAGATGCTCAGTATGTTTAAGTAGAAACTCAAAACTGAGATCAATTTTCACCCACCAGCTGAGTGAACATGGAGAGGTTGACGACATAAGCTATCAACAAGGCTTTGGGAAAAATAGGTAGCCATATGTTCCTAGTACCAGTGAAAATACTACAGCTGTTACAGAGAAGCGTGTATTAATCCACTTCAAGATCTCTATCCTGAAGATAGATCTGCACCAGCATGGAACAGACATATGCCCAAAATTACTCATTGCAGCATTCATTTGAATCTTCACAAGACTGTGAACAACTTAGATGCACATCAAAGGGGGATTGCTTTCTATGATACATCCATGGAAAAGAGGGTTGTTTATCAAATTGTAAAAAGAAGATGATCAATAATAGGTCATAAAAAATGGTCTCCAGGATAGAAAAAGAAAGTTGTGGGCTGGAGGGATGGCACAGCAATTAAAACGCTTGCCTAGCAAGCACAAGGCCCTCAGTTGGATTCCCTAGCACGATATAAAACTGGACGTGGTGGTGCATGCCTGTAATCCCAGCACTAGAGGCTGAGGCAGGAGGATTGCCGTAAGTCCTAGATGGACTACATAGTGAATTCAGGACCAGCGAGACCCTGTCTCAAAAAAAGAAAAGGAAGTTGCGATGCAGGAAATATACTATGCTATATTTTGTACAAAGAAGATAGAATGATATATACATATTTGTGAAATATTTTAGACTAGCTTAAATTAGAAAATAATGAATGTATTTCAATGAGAGACAGGAGATGGGCAGGACAGAGATCAAAATGAGATTTTTTTTTCTGAGTATACCTTATTTTTGACTTTTGATTCCAGTAAGTGTTTTATATATTTTGAAATTAAAGAAGCAAAGCTCAAAATTAAAAATAAGGTGAAATAAAGGAACCAAACTGCTTATCAAAATGATAACTATAAAGAAATATTCTGAATCACTTCTATGTGTAAGTTTTACATGCAACTTTAGAGGATGAGAAAAAAGAACTACAAAACAAAAATCTTGAATTTTAGTCAATAGGAATTGTATTGGTACTGTAACTCTGAAACTACGTATATATACTCACAAGCACATACATATGATAAAACGTTTATTGTAAGAGAAACACATAATTATCAAATCAAAAAGTTAAGAAAATATCATTATGTTCGAGTTACAGTGTAAATGAATTCATGATTTAAAAATTATGTATATTGTAGCTTCACTCATGGAGAAGCAATTAATACCAGCCATAATGAGTATATCAGTGAGTATGTCTAGTGTTCAGACCCAGACTCTCTGTTATTTCTCATTAATAGGAATCTGGGCTCTTTGGTGGAGTAGTTCATTCTAGGTCTAGGACAAGAAAAGAACAAGCTGTTTTGCCAGAATGCAAGTAAGTTGCCAAAGATTAATGGAGGTGTATTTAAAGCACACAAGTCCTCGCATTCTTGATATTTGAGAGAATTTTAGCTAGGTAAAATAATTAAAATTGATGGCAAGATTTTTGTAATAAAAACCCATTAATTCTGTTGGGTACATACAAGTGAGATGCAATTTTGACATTAGCTGTTATTTTTTTTTTTAATGTATGTGGTTCAGTGTAATGGTTTCTAGGCTGATCAGATAATCACTAAGCCAAAGTGTGTAGGCGTGAATCAACCAAATTTAAAAATGTGCCCCATCAATATTCCAACATGTTTAGTACAGGAAGAGCGAAGGAAAAAGAGAGAGAGAGAGAGAGAGAGAGAGACAGAAAGAAGTATACATTGGAAGTCTTTCCACTAATGTCACTTGGGTGAAGAGATTATTTGAAATATGTTTCAGCATGTGACATATGAAGAATACTTAAGAATTCTGAAGAAGTGACTCATGCCTGTCAAAAATACAGATAATAAATATGATTATGAAGGCCAAAAACTACTATTTAATATGCTACATGTTTCCCACAGAAAATCTGATGCAAAATGGCAATTTGTAAGGATAACAAGACTGTCCATAACTGTAAGGAAAATCACAGAACTGCAGGTAGTGCTGGTGTAGTAAGACTTTAGGAATAGCCTGGACAAGCACGCATACTGCGAATTTGGAACACCAGAGCCTTGAGATAAAAGAAAATGGTTAATTGCATCTCTGCTTCTGGATATAGGGAAAATACTTTGGAGATTTCAAATATCTATAGGCTGACTATACCTCCATAGATGTCCCCCAGGGTGTTTAAACAGCTAAGCTGCCCCATAATTCTATAAACCACTTCAGTGTTCCCAAGTTAAACATGATTTAGAAGAGAGAATATTTTGAGTGATAATTCATGTGAGAGTTCATCTAGTCATTTGAAGGAACTAAAGGCAGAGACTCCTATCTGCGGTTTTCAATGTCCTATGTCTACAGAGCAAAGGAATATAATGGGATCAATGTATTAATCACTTAATACTAAATTCAAATTATTTAAAATGACATCAAAATTATATTGACTGGGAACCATTAGGCCGAGAACAATTTCCTTATGAGGTCACAATATATAAATAAGTCTAACTCTACTGTTTCAAATTCCTTTTCTGTTCTTTCTTTCACACAGGGCAGAAGCTGTATGTCTTCTGTGGCAAAAGAGGGTGTGACCTTCTGAAACTGTGAGCGAAAATAAACCTTTCCTCCCCTAAATTTGTGAATGTTGAGTATTGAGTCACAGCAATCAAAAAGTAACTAAAACAGTTGTTACCCAAGCAGAGAGAGCCCAGCAACCCCATTCCAAGGGCCATTTTTCACACTGTTAAGCCACAGTGACTCGCATTTTGCACTGGCCAATTTGATGAGAAGTACAATCAGCATGTGGGCAAAAAACAGGCAGATGGCAAAGATGTCAACGTAAGTTCTGTCATGATGCCAAGAGATGCGTATTGCCTTGGGCTGAGGACACCAGCACACTGTTAATGAGGCATAGCTGTGCTCCCAGTCACACAGGACCCTCAGCAAGCTTCCTGAACATGGAGGAAGAAAGAACTTCCAAATACAATCCTATATATTTTAAAAAGAAAAACTGCTACCATATCTTCCTAGAGCAGCCTAGGATCCAAGTTTGTCTCCATGGTGGGACCAAGGATTGACTGTCAATGAAAGAGACTGAGATATGGAAGGAGAAGTAAGAAAGTCAAAGAAAAAAATGAGCCAAAGAGAATCACTCTTCTTTGATATATGAGGTAATATGTAGCAGCTACCAAAAAACTGTTGTTCTCACAAGAGCAGTGATTTGCTTCTTTACAGCTGCACATCCCAAAGTATGTTCGTTATGAGGCTTAGAACTCATTCCTCTCTGTAATGCAGGCTAAAACCAATCTTGAGAATGAAGAAGGGAGTGATTTTTTCAAAATGTTAGTCCTGTACAATGAGAATATCCAAATGAATTTTTTGAGGGAGAAGAATTTTAAAGGAGAATTTTTTGCTTTTGTTATTTATATATTTATTTTGATAAAAATTTACATGACATAAAATTTAACTTTTTGGGTAAATTCCAAATTCTTTTCTCCCAATTTTATTGATAAGGGAGAAAAATTTTGAGTTGTTTCTAGGATAATTGAGTTAAGAAGTATCAGAATTAGAGGAGATACCAGAGAGCTTACAGCCAACTGTTTCACTGGGCTAATCATTCTGTTCTTCTAAGCTACATGCTCTCCCTGACACTTTCCACAAATAAATACAAGTCCTGGAAATCCAATTTATCAGGACTAAGCAAATTAGTTGTATATCTAAGCCCTAACAGAGTATTACACTTAGAGGCTTAATTATAATTGAGGTAAGAGAACTAAGAAAAAAATTCTCCTGCCATCTCCACACACTTGCATCCAATTTACCATAGATAAATCGGAGCAAAGTGAAAAGAGAGATTAAAAATAAAATTAATTTTAGAAAATAAAATATTTTTTCATGCATATGACATGCAGAAAGAAAAACCTTGACAGATAACTAGTGTTTGAATTTTAAATCTTGGCTCTCACAAGCACGCTGTTCATTTGGAGCCAACACACTAAAAAGATAATTTTTGGCTTTGTCTTTTTGCTGTCAGGACACAGGTCATGTAATATCACTTCTCTGAAATTGCAACTTTTCTTAATATAAAATTCTGAATTTTGTTTTTACTTTTAGCTGTATCGTAACTCCACAGGGGAAGAATAGTCAAAATAGTAATCATCTCATTGGAAATCTTTCAGCTTTGTAGATATTTGTTTTCTTCAGAGAAAATTTTCTATGTTTGTGTTTAAAAAAAAAAAACTGTTTGAGAATTCAATAAAAACTGAATGTAAGAATGTCCAGAGAATGAGAAGAATAATTATATCACTAACTTAAAATCTAATCTGGGAGATGAGTCAGATTTTTGTTTTAATCACATAATGGAACACTGTGTCATTTTAAATGATCCATGTATATGTTTATTGACCTTGGAAAGATTTTCCACACTTTTCATGAAAAGTCATGAAGCAGAAAGAAGGTAAATTAAATGCTTGTTCTCATCATGCATGCCTGATTTTAAGGTAGAGCTACCTAGCCAAGCCAGTTTATAGGGGTTCCTTTGGTTACAATGAGATTTGACAGAAATCCAGAGATAGAACCATCGCAGGGCATGGCATCAAAAGAATGGGTATGGAGGGCTAGAGAAATGGCACAGTGGTTAAAGCGCTTGCCTATCAAGCACAAAGCCCTAGGTTTGATTCACCAGTACCACATAAACTGGGTGTGCTGGTCCACACCTTTAATCTCAGCACTGGGGAGGCTGAGGCAGGAAGATTACTGTAAATTTAAGGCCAGCCTGGGGGCCATCAGTCCCTTGGGCAATTCTCTTCACATGTATCATGGCCGTGTGCTCAAGTACGAAAGTAGTAAATGACCCAGCCACTACAAGTAATCTTTCACCTTGTTCATGTTTGGTTTACAGAAATTTGGCAATGATTGTCTCGCGTTCCAAAGCTAGAGTCAAGCTTTCAAATTTAAGTTTGAAGAATTGAAAAGTACAATTCAAATTGAAGAAAATAATAGTTTTCATTCAAAAAATTTTCCTAATATGTTCATAATTTTTCTAAATTTTTCTGTTCTTTTACTGAAATATAATTCATATACCAACATTTGCTCCCTTAAGAGGTACAATTCAAGCATTTTGAAAAATATATTCACAAAATTGCCAGTCACCATCACTACCTAATTCCCAAACATTTTTATCATCCCATTAAAAAGAAAAAAGTCCATCCTCACTCTCCACTTCCATCTGCCTCAGCCTGGCAACCAGCCAATCTATGTGCCATCTTTATAGATTTGCCTGTTTTAGAGACTTCATATAAGGAGGACCATACAATGTGTTAGTTGCATTTTTGTTGCTGTGACTCAGTCCCCAACATCCCCATCTTAGGGAGAAAGGGTTTATTGTAGCTTACAGTTTCAGATGGTCTCAGTCCATTCTCAGGTGGGCAGCTAGAAAAGTGATGGAAGCACATGGCAGAGCTTGAGCAGGGGCAGGGCCAGAGCCAGAGCTCCAGCAGCAGAGATCCTCACATGGCAGTACAAGGAGAGACTTGGAAGATGGGCAGAACCAGAATATGCCCCCAAGCCCACACCCATCCAGTTCAAGCTCTAAGTGTCCACCTCTTCGATCCAGGTGCCACCTCCCAACCCTACACAGTATCCATAGGAACATGGGGCTTTTGGGGAGCACTTCAGATCCAAACCACCACAAACATGCAATTTGAGGTTTCTGGGTTTTGGGTTTTGAGCCTTTGATCCTAGTTCATATATATATATATATATATATATATATATATATATATATATATATAGGCAGAACCCAGGGCTTCATGCTTTCTAGGACATGCTCCACCACTGAACCACATCTTTAGCCTTTGAATTCTATCATTTTGTATAATCTTTTCAAAGTTCGCTCATAGTGTACCTCAAATGGACACCTCATTCCTCTTATGGCTGAATGATATCCCATTGCTTGGGGATAAACGTTTGTTTATCTATCATTTGAAGATGTCTGGGCTGTTGCCGCTCTTGGCTGTACTAAAGATGCTGTTGTAAGTCTTCATGTACAAACCTTTGAGTGGATCTATGTGAAAAGGAACAGGAGTGGAATTACTGGGTCAAATGGTAAATCTATGTTTATTTAACCGTTAGAGGAGTTGTATAATAGCTCTACTCTTTTTATTCCTATTAGAAATACATAGAAATCCCAATTTCTTCACATCCTTGCTCACCTTTATTATTTTTTAAAAATGATCCTACTGTGAGAAAAGTGGCATCTCATTGTGGTTTTGCATGACATTTCCCTAATGGCTAATGATTTCAATTTTTGCATCTTATTTGAATATGTGTGTACTGCAGGTTCATTTAGATGATTACAGCAATGTAGGGAACCTGTGCCTGTATAGGTCACTTGCTGACTGTTTTTTTTTTCCCTCTCCCTTACTCCATCACCCCCTTCCCCCTTCCTCCTCTCAGTGTCTCTTTCATTTTCCAAGCAATCCATCTCCCCTCTTCCTTCCCTCTCTCTTACACTAAGATCTTTTCATTCATGTATTTATGTCAATCTCATCTGAGAGACATCATGCAAGAGTTAATCTTTGTGTCTATTTCACTGAGAATGATTGACTCAAGGTGACCTCAATTTTTGCAAATGTTTCATATTTGTCTTCCTTTATGGCTGCATAATATTCCACTATATATATATATATATATATATATATATATATATATATATATATATATATATATATATATCAGTTTCTTTATCCATTCCTCTGTGGATGGGCATTTGGGTTGATTCCAGGATTTGGCTATCATGAGTTGTGCTTCTCTAAATATGGATATGCATGTGTTTCTGTTTCATAATGACTTTGCTCTTTTGGGAAAGTGCCCAAGAGAGCTGAAGCTGAGTCAAATGGATTATTCATCTTCCGAAGGAGTCTCCAAACTATCCATAGTTGTTGCACCAGTTTATAATCCTACCGACAGTGGAGAATGGGAAGGCTCCTTTTTTCCCACAACCTCAATAGGATTTGCTGTTTTTGAGTTCTTGATGAAAGCCATGCTCAGTAGTGTCAGATGAAATCTGTGTTTAATTTTCATTTCTCTGTTGGCCAAAGATGTTGAACATTTTTTCATGTGTTTATTGACCTTTTGTACTTCTCTTGAGAATTTTTTTTTCATTTCAGCCCATTGCTTAATGGGGTCATTTATATCGGTTAATATTTTTGGAGTTCTTTATATATTCTAATTATTAATCCTCTGTCCAAAGACTGGATAACAAAAATTTTCTCCTATTCGGTGGGCTCTCTCTTCACCTTATTGGTTGTTTCTTTTGCTGTTCAAAAGCTTTGTAGTCTGATATACTCTCGTTTGTTGAATATTGCTGCTGTTTCATGTAGAGCTAATATTCTGTTCATGAGGGACCGGATGAATAGCATAGTCGTGAGAGTGCTTGCCTACCTAACAAGCACAAAGCCTGAGTTTGATTCTCCAGTACCTCATAACCTGGGATGTAGTTGTGCATATCTGTAATCCCAGCACTCAGAAGGCTGAGGCAGGAGGATTAATGTGAAGTCAAGGCCAGCCTGGGGTACATAGTGAGTTCAAGACCAGCATGGACTGCAAAGCAAGACCCTGTCTGAAAAAATAAATAAATAAAAATAATATTCTGTTTATGACATCCTTTTCTGCTCCTGTGTCTTTCAGTGGATTATTTTGCATTCTAGCAGGTTCAGTGTTTATGTTTTGATATCTAACTGTTTGATCCATGTTGATTTGATTTTAGTATAGGACAAAAGATACTGGTCTGCATTTGCTTCATTCTTCTACATGTGGATAACCAGTTTCCCCATCACCACTTGTTGAAAACACTGTCTCTTCTCCAGTGAATGGTTTAGGTCTCCTTGTCAAAAACCAGGTGGCTAAAGGTGCTCAAGATTGTCTCTGCATCCTCAGTCCTGCTCCATTGATCTTCTTGACTGTTTTTGTGGCAGTATGATGTAGATTCAATCACTGTTCTTTTGTAGTATAATTTGAAATCTAGAACTCTTCCTTTATCGCTTAGGATTGCTATAGAAATTCTGGGGATTTTTTTTTTGTTTCATATAAATTTTAAAGTTGCTTTTCTAGTTATGTGAAGAATGCTTTTGGTATTTTGATTGCCATTGCATTGAATCTGTATAATAACTTTGAGATTATGGCCATTTTGATAATATTAGACATTTCTATCCAAGAACGTGGGTTGCCCCTCCATTTTCTGAATTCCTCTTCAACCTCTTTCTCCAAGTTCTCTGGTTTTCTCTGTAACAGTCCTCCATTTCTTTTGATAAGGTTTATTTCTAATTTTTGACTTTGTAGCTGTTGTGAATAGAATTAATTTCTTGGTTTAATTTAAATATGTTTAGATACCAAGATAAAATAATAAGCAACTATCAGGCATAGTAGCTGTGTTAACCATTTTCTGTTGCTACAACAGAGTACCTGAGACTGGATAATTTAGGGGGAAAAAGCATAGTTCCTTTGTCTAATGGTTTTGAAACCAGAAAAGTTTAAGATTGGTTTTACTCACCTTCTGGTGAGAGGGTCTTGTTTTGCTGCAATCATGATGGACATGTGGAGGACAAACAAGTCCTTCCAAAGAGAGAAAAAGGCAGCTAAGCTCCCATGACAGGTAACCTATTCCCGTGCAGAAAGGCATTAATCTATTTGTGAGGGCTCTGCCTGCCCATAACCAAATACCTCCTGCTGGGCCCCATCCCCTAACACCAACGCATGAGTTTTGGTGGGGACATATAATATTCATACTTCAGCAGTGGTCATAGTGCTTCTAAAATAATAAGTAAGAGAGATATTATCCAGTAGTCACAAATATATTGATAAAATGAAATTTCAGATGCTTACTTATACTAAGCATTCACGTACCTGTGAAAGGCTGTAAAGGGGTGGGAGGCATAATTTATCAGTTAAAGTGCTTTCCTAGCAAGGTGAAGGCATTTTGACAGGCTGAGGACAGAGGATTGCACATTTGATCCCAGCCTGGGCAACTTAACAATTTAGAGAGACCCTGAGTCAAAACAAAACTAAAAATGAAGTGAAGATATAGCTCAGTGTAAAGAACCTGAACTCAAACCTCAGGACCACAAACAACTGCCCCCCTCCCAAAAAAAAAAAAAAATGAGGAGTGGATGTCCTGATGAAGTGCTTCATGAGGCACTCAAGTAGGAGGACAAGTTGTCTAAGGTAGAGACAGCAGCACTCCAGGAAAAGGGAGAAGCATGTGCAAAGACCCCGGTGGTTGAAGACACACAGTGACAAGTAACTTCCAATGGAGAGCTAAGACATACTGCTAAAAAAAAAAAAAAAAAAAAAAAAAAAAAAAAAAAAAAAAAAAAAAAAAAAAAAAAAAAAAAAAAAAAAAAAAAAGACAGGAACCGAGAAGTGAACAGGAATAACATGTATGGTCTTTATGAATGAGACAGTAGTCAGCATCATCTGGTTGTTCTTACGTCAACAGGTTATGAAGTAATGGTGTAGCCATGAAAAACAAAATATGTAAACAAGAGCAAAGAGGAGGAATGTCTAACATAAAGCATGGATCTCTAAGGGAAAGTACAGCCTATAAGCAAAACTTCGAGGAGGGCAGAGAGGAAGCGCTGCGTGAGTGATGAATGTAGATTCAAGTGCACCGTTGTATTTGGGACCTTGAAATCTTACTTGCAAAATTAACTTAAAACAAGCTTGGATAAAAATCTGGTTATATTTAAATGCTTGGATGGTTCCAAACAATGGGCAAAATGATTAATGATGTCATAGTTAAGTCTGGGACATTGTGTAGTGAGGTGCTGCAAGGATCCATGTTGGGTCTGGACTAGTTTAATGCCTTTAATGATCTGGAAAAGGGAGTGAATAGGATTTATAGATGTTACTCGTGTTTCACTGAGTTCATGGCCCTAAACAGAACGTTTTCCTGGCGTGGTCTGGATGGCACTCGATCTGGCAGAGAAAAGGATGGATTACAATTTCCAGTCCTTCACCCTTGAATGCTTGCCTTGTATATCAGAATTAATATTCTTCCCACCTGGCCCATTTTGCAAGCTCTGGCTTCCTCTGAAACATTTTTTTTTTTCATTGCCTGTACTATGTTTCTGCTGATGGAACACGTGAAATGGCTCTTGTCTTGTATGTCACTTACCTTTATTCTCTCAGGAACTAAATTTATGCTCTGATCTCTTAAATGCATTTGGCACACCTGTGTACTATAAGTTTAACTCAGATTTGACCACGTTGTTCTGAGTCAACTCATACTCTCTCTCTCTCATACACACATACACACACATGCTTAAATATATTGTTTGATTTAAATATGTATATGACCCTTTTGCGTTATGGACTGAACAGTGCCGTGTTATTTCTTTACAAATCATTGTGTACTCTTTATCCTATTGAAAACTTCATTATCATCCGTGAGGTTTTGATCCTCTGTTAGTTCTTCTATATTGGTTCTCTAAGAGAGGTTGTTGACTTGATCAATTTTCTTTTTGTTCTTGGTGGCTTAATAAATAATAATTCTACTATTCCACCAAAATGTTCTAGTCATTTGAAGGTAATAAAAGTGCCTAGTTATCCTAGCAAGGGTGATTCAGGTGGGGAGAAAATCCACAAGTAATGAAGGGACTTCGTTTTAGCCAGTGATTTCAGCCACACTCAACTTTTCTCACAGTGGCTGAACATGAAAAGAAAAGTAATATTTGATCTTTACGTTTTACTTCTTTTTGTCTCTTTGCTGGAGAAGTAGGGGATGATTGAGAGGGCACAGAGAAAGGGTGAACGCAGTTTGAAAGTTGCTTAAAGTATCTGCCAATAGCTAATTGTAATTGCAAAAAAAAAAAAAACCTTGATGTAAATTTAAAAAACAATATTAGAAACTAGAGCAAAATGATGGGCTGTTGCATGTGTCTATCTTTGGCCTCAAATCTCTTTAAAAATAAAAATAATATTTGCAATGAATAAATCTCTTAACAGCATAAGACAACAAGAATTTTAAATGCATTATTAATAGATCAAAATGTATAAAAATACCTTCTGAAATAAAAATGACATGGAACAACAATAAAGAAAAGCCCCCATACACAGACACCCCTCGCCATCACCACCATCAATGACTTCAAAGCTAAGGAAAGATCCAGATATATTTCAAGCTCCGATTGAACAAATGGCAAGCTCAGGAGGGACCCTGGAAAGCCGTCAGGAAAATTAAAGAGGTGGACACAAAACAACAAAGTCAATACGATCCCTGAGCCAAATCGATCCCAGCAGTATCTGTAGCACTGCTGGATCATAGGGTGGAGAGACCTGCAGAGCGGAGGAAAGCACATATCCAAAAAGATGCCTTGTTGAGGGTAGGAAGTTAAGAACAATTGAACAGACTTATTGTCTTTTTTTTTTTTTCTTACTGGATATCCAAGAGGAAAAGTTTCATAACCCTGGGTTAAAATGTCCCAAAGCCCTTCATGTCTAGTGAGCAGTTTTCCTCTCTCTCTCTCTTTCTCTCTCTCTCTCTCTCTCTCTCTCTCTCTCTCTCTTTCTCCTTCCTTCTTTTCTTTGTTTCTTCTTATTTTATTTTTACTACAATCTGAATTCTCATTTATTTCATAGCATTCAAAAATAAGACTGTAAATAGACATCATTACAACTAAGAAAATTGCCATGTGTTATATAAACACCAACCAGATTAAATAATACTATTGACTATATATCCTTCCTTCTTTGGGCTAGGTTTAGATTCTTTTCTGAAATCATTTTTGTGAACAAAATCTTTAGCATGTTTTGTTACTTTTCTCATTCTGGATAACTTGAAGACCAGCTGTCTCATGGTTCCACCCCCCTCTCCACCTGGCCACCCCTTTGTAGTTTGCTGTCTTACATGTGAAGTGGTAAGCCTGTAGGTGGAATGGTTCTAGACTAGGGGGAAAATACATGTTAATTGTGGTAAGCAGAATTCTAAGAGGGCCTGCAAAATCTCTGCTCCCTGTGCATGTGTTCTGTATAACCTTTCCTCACGTTGGGCTTTATGGGATTTCTGTTCCTATGGTTAAGGCACTGATGATTTAACTTTGAGTTAATATAAAGGGCAATTACAGTAGCAGGGCCTGGAATTAGCAGCTAAGCACATACAAGAAGTCAGAGAAATTCAAAGCAGCAGAAATATCTACTTGCTGGCTGAGAAGAGGCAATCCCAGGGTAAACCGCCGACCTGCTGGGAGACGACACGGCCACAAATCCAAATCCAGAGAGGCAGCCACGCTGGACAAATCATCTACTACTGCAAGGAACTGAATTCTTCCCCCAATAAATGAGATTACAGGAGGACCTGAGTCTGAGCTGAGGTCTCAGCCCTGGGCACACTTTCTGGTCATCATGTTGGGACCTGTACTATAAAGCCCACTTGATTCATGTTGGCTGTGTCCCACAGGGATTGTCAAATCATCTGGTTGCTGTTTGCAGCTGTTAAATCTGTGGTAACTTAAGCCATAATGGAAAACTAATCCGTTACCTATTACTTGACCTTGTTTTTACTGTCATATGACTGATGAGCAGATATTACCATGGACTTGCATGTTTCCTTTAAAATTCAGATGTGGAAGACCTGAGTGCTAGTGTGATGATATTCAGAGGGAGAACTTTGGAGCTGATTATATTTGCATGAGATCCTGGAGGCAAAGCGCTCAGGATGGAATTAGCAGAACTTCCGCCTCACCTTCCTTCCATCCCCCACCACCACCCAATCAGGACACAGCTGGAAGTCAGTGATTGTATGTCAAGAAGAAAGCTGTCCCTGAGAAGCTGAATCCGATGGTACTTTGACCTTGGATTTCCCGTATTATCCGAAACAAATTTCCGCTGCGTTAGCCAATCAGTCTGTAATATTCTGTCACAACCGACCAAGCAGAGTGATGTGAACGCTAAACACGTGACCAAGAAAGATTACAATAAAAAAAAAAATGACCCTTATCTGAGAAAGAAATAATTCAGAGGGCAGCAAACAAATACTAGAAAACTCTTAGAGATATTCTCAGAAAACCTAATAGAGAGCCTCTTGTATTCATAAAATAAGAAAAGATTAAATTTTTAAAAAGAAGTAAAAGTTTATTTGAAACAAAAATACAGCTATAATTTGAAAAATTATAGTTATGTTTTATATATTAGGGCTTACTAATAAAATGAATTAGACTAAAACCAAAAATGTGATCCAGAAGAACAAGTTCAGAAAATATCCTAGAACACAAAAGGAAAAGAAGAGTAAGAAAGAAAGAGAAGGAACTAGAAGGAGAAAGAGAGAATGGAAAACTAAAAGCATGCGGAAAGTTTTCTTAGGGAAAGAAAGGAAGGAAGGGAGAGAGAAAGGAGGAAAGGAGAAAAGGAGAAATGGGGGAAGAAGTTATTTATTAAATATATGAAAACAACTGCTAGAAGTCTAGAATTAGAGTGATTGAATTTTGTGTTATTAGCAGCAATATTATGGGAGAAAATTAAAATTCAATCATTCCAATAATAATATGTACATAAACACTGAAGATAAAACATACTTCATGGACATGCAAAATAAAAAGAATAAGCTCAAATCAAATATAATTTTAGATGTGAATAGATTAAATTCAAAATAAAATACCTGAAGAAAAGGAAAACCTAAGTCTGTATTTACAAAAGACAAGAAGACACAAGAAGTTTGAAAATAAAGGGGAAAAGCATATATTACAAATACTATTTAAAAAGTAATAATAGATTTGGAACGTAAAAAGAATTAGAACAAAGAAAGATTAATTTTTATTTAATTTTTTCAGGGTCTTGGTCTATAGTCCAAGCAAATTCTGAACTTGATGTGTACACCAGACTTGATATTTCACTTTAATAAGAAGTTATTGTCCACCAAAAAGTCTGAACAGTTAAGAAATTTTATGCATCTGGCAAAATAATTTTGAAATAAGTTGAATGATCTCTGATAAGTTTATGAAGAAAAATCAACATAAGTTTTAAAGGAAGATGTAAACTTTACTCTTCACACAAGTTGACAAAATAGATGAAAAAATTATGAGTATATATTATTAAATAACAATATTAACAAGACAATCTAATAGTTTAAAAAGAAAGTTTTGAAGCTGTGTGTGGTGGCACATGCCTGTAATCCTAGCAATGGGGGACTGAGGGCGGCAGGGGGATTGCCACAAGTCCAAGGCTACTCTAGGTTACATAATGAGTTTAGGACCAGCCTGGGCTACCGAGTGAGACCCTATCTCAATAAAACAGAATAAAAGAATTTTGAAGTGCACAAATTGAGACCAGGTTAGCTACATGCTTTAATACAATTTTAGAAGCTAAGACAGAATAGTGCAACTGTGTCATCAGTGGAAACAAACTGCAAGTTCTGAGACAAAATCTTGTGTGTTTATATATAGGTGTTTATAGTAAGGGAAATGTTTCAAGTGAGTGAGAAAAATGATTATTTAGTATCCACTCAATTATTTACTTTGGTAAAAAAATTAGATGCCCACCTGACTCCATAGATCAGTATAAATTTCTGCTGATTATGGAATTGTAAATAAAAGTAAAAATTTATAAAAATATAGAATATTTTATAGCATTGCAGTAGGAGAGGCTTTTTGAAGCTATACCCCAATTCCAAAAACAAAACGGAAAACACTTAAAAGATGGATTATGTAAAAGTTAAAATTTTCTGAAGAATGAAGTGACATCTTCAAGATAAAGACACAAGATACGGTCTGTGAACAATCCGTGTCAAAATCAGTTTAGAATTTAATCAGTTCTTACAAAATATTAAGAAAAAGACATTTAAACTGTAAAATGCTTAAAAGAGCAAACATTACCCAGGAGAAAAATAATAGCTGATAAAGTGTAGTTTAAAATGGTCAACTTCTTTAGACATAAAAGCAACATGTATTTAAAGAGATGTAAATTACTGTCATATTTACCCACCATCAGGTCGGTGTCAGTGAGGGTTATGACCATGAGGGAAGCAAGTAATCTGCATTCCTAGCATGCAATAATAACAAAGCTTTGGTGAGAAAACAATTCTATATTATCAGGTATTTTTTTTAATTTTACTATTACCTGTGTTCACTCACATCCAGGTAGTATATACATATATACATACAGAGAGGAGAGAGCGAGGGGAGCATTATTTATAATAATGGAAAATTGAAACATCTAGACATCTATAATACATAAATATTAAATAGATCATATAGCACATGCATTAGTAAAAATATGGTGTATGAAAAGTAAGGTAGATAATGGTGAGGATACTCCATTCATTGAATTGAATGACAACACTTTGTTCTATAACTACAGGAATGTCATATTAAGGCAAAGAAAACGTTGCTACATGTTTTATATGTGCATGTACATAGATGAATAAAAAGATACAGTTCTGAAAAGATGCCTACAAAACCATTGAAGGAGTTGATTGTCTTAGTAGAGTGGATTGAAATTTGGGGGCTATGATACTGATTACGATTGTTCACTTTTATCTTTCTGTATTGTGTTTTTAATACTGAGAATATATTTACAGTTTACTTGTAAGACTGATGACATATCTAAAGAAGACCCTTTCTCAAAAGAGGCCATACTTCCTTTCAGGTATTAATTTTTACTAAACTTCATATACACTTGTACAGGAGAAAAACACACACTAACTTCCCAATTGATTAATTCTCAAGTGACTAAAATTAACAATGAGGGATGCCTTTCTATTTTCCAATACTCTCTTTCATTTTTTTCCCAAATACTATAGATCAGCATAGAGCTAGCTAATTTCCTTAGTTAGGTTGTCCCTAATTTGGTATTTGATTTTCTTTGAGATTATTGTGATGGGATTGCGTTTCTGATCTCTCTCTCTCTCTCTGTCTCATCTATCTCTCTGTCTCTCTGTCTCTCTCTTTCTCTCACTCGATTTTCTTTGAGATTATTGTGATGGGATTGCATTTCTGATCTCTCTCTGTGTGTGTCTCATCTATCTCTCTGTCTCTCTGTCTCTCTCTTTCTCTCACTCCCTGACTTCCTTTCCCTCTGTGCATGTGTGTGTTTTCATTTTTGCTGTGATTTTTTTCTCTGTCATTACTAGGAATTAAAATAATTGCCAAGATGTTTTTTTCCAGACAGTGAATAGTTTTGCTGGTGAAACCAGGGCCTTCTGCAAGGAGTCATGGGCTCTGATGGGTCGAACATGTGAAAAGAACAGAAAAGGCCTAGAGATGTAGGGACTGAGGGAGACAGTGAACTGTGCATTCAGCTACAAGTAGGAGACAACCAAACTTTGTGCATGTTGTCCAAATGTCCTTATTTTTCACATTTATTTGAAAAACCTAAGCCTTGGGTGTGATCTCTCAGACCAAATCCCAAAGCCATGGCCTTGATATGTCAGCAGTTCAGCAGTCGTAAGAGAAACCTTTCTGAGATGTCAGTGTGCAGCAGGTCGAGCAGATAAATCAAATCTTAGCCTTGAAATCAATTTAGTACTTACATTTTGAGAATCAACTCTGGGCAACCCTTGGCCATTTACTTTCATGTGGGGTGTGTGTGTGTGTGTGTGTGTGTGTGTGTGTGTGTGTGTGTGTTTATCGAACAATGTGAAAATTAACCAGTGTTTTAAAAACTAGATGTGCAGAAGGTGAAACATCAAATGGTCTCTCTGATATGAGAGACCCAGATCACAACTCGTTTGGAACTTAAAATGAAAAAATAAGTGAAACGGGGGTAGGGTGGGTGAGGAGGGAGGAAGGGAAGGTGGGGGGGGGGGACAGAAAGAGATCAGGAAAGCCCTTGTCACCTTGACAAGATATATATGTGCACAAAATGCTCAACTCCATTGTAAACCTTAAATTTTGCACGTATACATATCAATAAAATGGGAAAAAAAATTTTTAAAAAACTAGATGTGCTTACTACTATAAGCATGGGAATCCAACTTGACAATGCAAAGCAGCTTCGAAGTCCATTTTTTCCCCCTATTACTGTCAGGTGTGATGTTTATCTTAAAGGCTAAGTAAGTCAAATGTTGTGACGTCTGAATTTAGAGCTTATTTTTGTTCCTTTTTACAAAGACTACCTCAGTGGCCCTTGAAAGAGAATTATTATACAAAGTTACATACAAAAATCATTTTAGAAATTTTTAAGATAATTTTTCTCTACAGAAGATGTCTGACTTATGCAAGAGATTTTAGAATACAATGCTGCTCAGATAGGTGTATTCAAAAGATACAATATTGACACCTATATTTTTAAGTTCAGAAGCTCCTGCCCTTATTTAGAGATAATAGTCTAAAATTTGATCCTAACTGCATTTATTTATAAGGCCAAGGAAAATAATAAACATCTATGACAGTTAATGGAAATTTGCTTTCCATTAAAATCTCACTTTTTTCCCTAAACCCTACTTTCTAAATTCTACTATTCTTTTGAATGCAGGAGGTTTTATATGGTTTGTAATAGATCAAGAAGCAAAGTCCAAACATTACAAAATTGCCATGGGACTAACAAGCAGCACTGTGCCTGTGACCAATATAACCACACACCTGCTGGCACCATCTGTCTGCAGAGGGCTAAGGTGACACTCCTGCATGAGAATATAGGTTTGTTTGTACCTTTTTAAATTTCTAAATTGAAAAGTGGTTTGTAAAGGAGCTTCTGCATTACACTGTATTCCCAGTGCTCTCATCTCCAACATATCATGTCAAAGCAAATTTGTTTAGTTAAGCAAAGGAAAGAAAGAAAAATTTATAGCATTAATTTCCCTTTCCTAACTTCTGTTAGGGAATCTGGGAAGGAAGAAGCCAAGAAGATGGATATTGGGATGTTAATAGAACTCATAGTTTTCATCTGTATCCTTCACCTTAACTGCTGTCACTATCCAACAGTAAGGTGGGGAACTGGCAACTTGTCTTTTCACACTGCTTCATCGTAATTCACTCACTGTCTATCCAAAGGAGAGATAAGGTCCTGAAGGGCTGGGATTTCATCTCTGTAGCCCTATCCCACGTGTATGCACAGTATCTACCTAATAACGATGGCAGGAGAGGGAGAGGGAGATAGGAAGAGAAGGGGGAAATAGAGGGAAATGTGTGTATACCACAGTTCTTACCTCACAAATGTATTACTTTCTTTTATGCTTTTTATACAAAGAAAAATCATGTTTGACAAATGATGCAAAATAATACTATTCTTTGCATAAAGATTCTAGGTTTAAGAAACTTTAGGTCTCTCACTTCACTTCCCATCTTTATTTTAAAAACAGAACTTTTTCTTTCTCCCTTGCAAATAAATTTATACTCATAAACCCGCCATGATGGATAGCAAATTTACTCGAATACTTTGCTGGTCTCTTAAGTAAACTATGTGTGTTTGTATATGTGTATATGTATAAATCAGAAACTAACGGAACTGATTATACACAAGCCATAAATAAAAACAGCATAGAAATAATAGAGAAAGAAGTGAGACCTCATGAGAATGCTTTTTAAAAATACTTTACTTTTGAACCAAGTCAGTGGTTTAGATCTTTTTTCCTCTTATTAACATGTATTTGTGGAAATCAGCTTGAGAAGTAGTATTCACCTATCACACCTGGGTCATTTTTACTTCCGTTTCACACACTCTTGCCCCTACCCCACATCCCCCTTTTCTCTTTACAAAGTCTATCTTCTGACTTACTTCCTTCTCTCTTCTACTTTTTTATGTTTGGTTTTCTCATATTAGACAGACCATGTAATATTTAACCTTCAGTGTCTGATTCACTTTGCCAAGGACAATGGTCTCAAAGTATATCCAGTTTCCTACATATAATTCAATTTTATCTTTCCTCATAGCAAAGTAGTAGTCCATTATGTAGATATATCACATGTTCCTTATCTATTCATCTCTTTCCCCCCCATTTTGTTCACATGTATAAGTGCAAAATTTAAGGTTTATGATGAATTTGAACATTTTGTGCACATACATATCTTGTCAAGGTGACAAGGACTTTCCTACTCTCCTTTTGTCCCATCGAGTGGTCTCCCTGATATGAGAAACCCAGATCACAACTATCTCATGGAACTTAAAGTGAAAAACAAAGTGAACCAGGGGTAGGGTGGGAGGGATGGGGGAGTGAGAACGGGGAGGGACAAAAGAGAGTGGGAAAATCCATTCATCTCTTGATGGACATATTGGCTGATTCCAAGATTTAGCTGTTATAAATTGTGTTGCTATTTACGTGGGTATGCATGTACTGTGTTGTATGATGGCTAACTGTTTTTGGAGAGATGCCCAGAAAAGGTTAACAGGTCAAATGGGATATAAGTTTTTTTGGGAAATCTTCATACATACATAATGGTTATAGCAGTTTAAAATCCCAGCAACAATGTAGAAGGGTTCCTTTTACCCACTGGCCTCATAAGCACTTGTTATTTGTTGAGTTCTTATTACCAGCCATTCTTAATGGAGTTAGATGGAACCTGAGTATTGTTTTGAATTGCATGTCTCTGATGGCTAAAAATGCAAAAAAAAAAAAAAATTTCATGTGTTTATTGGCCATTTAGACTTCCTCTTGTGAGAACTGTTTACTCACTGTAGTTGCTCATTTTTTTGATTGGGTTGCTTATTTTGAGGAGTCTAATTTTTTCAGTACTTTATGGTCTAAATAACAGTCCTTTTTCAGAGGAGTAGCTGGAAATCTTAGTTTTAATTCTATCAATTCTTTCTTCACTTCGTTGATTGTTTCCTTTGTTGTTTCAAAGCATTTTAATCTGGTATAATTCTACTTGTTAATTCTTGGTGTTATCTCTTGTGCTTCAGTTCTCTGAAGTGAGAAATTAGCCTGCTCAGGGCCGTGGTGATTAGGGACAGAGTGCTTGTGGACGGAGAAACACTGGGAGAATTGCAAAGATGGAGTTACAGAGCAGGAATTAAAATCTCAGCCAGTGTCTGTTGGTGATTTTAGGATGGAGAGTTGGGTCATTCACATGTCCTGGATGCCACCAGAACAAGTGGTGGCAGAACACCTGCACGGACAATTGGGAAACCCTTAGGTCCACTGGATTGATTGGACTCTAAGTCAGACTGAAAGACCCAGGTCCCTGAAGTGGTCACATCCATCCAAACAGTACAGCCGACGGGCCGGTGGGGGGCAGGTGTTGGGGTAGTGGGGTGAGGAGTAATTGTTATTTTATGTTTGGTTTACTTTCATGTTTTTCTAAAATAGCTTTGATTTTTTAAAATTTTTATTTCTTTGGCTCCTTTTCCCCTTCCCCTTCCACCTCCTTCTGTTTCTGTTATTTGCTAGTTTCTGAATTTCTATGACTCTTAATTAACTCTCTAAGCCCTTTTTCATAAATCTTTCTGTAGATTCTAAAACCATACTCTCTCCTCTACATGCCTCACTCTCCTTCACTCATCTTATTCTTGTTGGCTTCCTACCTGGGATGTGAGGTTGATTTAATATACACAAATCAATTAATGTAATACACCACATTCATAAAAGCAAGAACAAAAACCATAGGATCATCTTAATTGATGCAGAAAAGCCTTTGACAAATTCCAACATTTATTCATGATAAAAAAATCATCCACAGACCAATAAATACAAAAATTTGATATGTATATACAACTAATTACTAATCTTCCATAAAAACAGATTTGAGGCTTTTTATGTAAATGGATGGAACTTGAGACTATCATGCTTGGTGATGTGAGTCAAAGATAAATGGTTAAATAATGAATGGTTTCTAATATGAGAAACCAGAGCACAGGCATTCTGCAGAACCAAGAAGTGTGACAGTGGGAGTTAGGGAGGATTTGAAGGGTGTGGGAGGGCCAAAAGCAGAGAGCGGAAGGATTGTAATGTTGACGTGATACATACATACGCAAAATACTCAAGCTCAGTGTAACTTATGTGTTGCATGTGTGTGTGTGTGTGTGTGTGTGTGTGTGTGTGTGTGTGTGTGTGTAAATGAAAAAAAAATGAGTCTGCTTTCATTTCTGCATGTGGCTAGCTAATTTTCCCAGAACCTTTTGTTAAAGGGTTGTCTTTTCTCCAGGGCTTATTTTTGGCCAGTGTTGAAGATCAGGTGACAAGGTGATAGAAGTCCTCTCTGCATTTTCAATCTGTTCTGTCGATTTTTCCCATTTTTGTGCCAATACAATGTGTTTTTTTTAAAATCACTGTTGCTTTGTAATATAACTTGATATCTGGTATCATAATGTTGCCTGCTTTTGCTTTGTTGCTTATGATTTTTTTTTTGGCTATTCTGGGTCTCTTCTGGTACCATACACATTTCAGGTTCATTTTTTCTGGTTCTGTGAAAAATGCTATTGGTATTTTGATTGGGATTGCAGTGAATCTGTATACAGTTTTGGAAGTATAGCCATTTTGACAATGTTAATTGTGCCTATCCAGTTGTGGGAATGCCTTTCTATTTTCTAATACTGTCTTTGATTTATTTTTTCCAAATAGTATAGTCCAATATTGAGTTCTTCAATTTCCTTAGTTAAGTTGTCCCTAATTTGGTATTTAATTTTCTTTGAAGTTATTGTGAATGGGGTTGCTTTTCTGGTCTCTCTCTCTCTCTCTCTCCATGTGTGTTTTCATTTTTGTTGTAGAGAAATGCTATTGGTTTGGTTTTTGTGTTGATGTCATATACTGCACCTTGGGCTAAATTTGTTTATTAGTTCTGAGAGTCTTCTGGTGGAGTTTTTGGGATCATCTATGTAAAGTATCATGTCATGTGCAAGGGAGGATATTCTGACTTTTTCCTTTCCTATGCACATTCTCTTTATTCCACTCTCCTGCCTGATTGCTCTGGTTGTTGGACAGGAGTGGTGAGAGTAGACACACTTGTGCTGTTCCTGATTTGAGGTGAAGCACTTTCAGCTTTTCCCCATTTAGTATGATATTGACAGTAGAATTGTCATAAATTGCCCTTATCAGCTAGAGGTATGATCCTTCTACTTTCATCAGGGTTTTTATCTTGAAAGGATGTTGTATTTTGTCAAAGGATATTGCATTTTTTGTCAGAGACTCTTTTCTGCATCTATTGAGCTGATCGTATAATTTTTATCCTCACTTTTGTGATTTGTGTATGCTGTACCATCATTGAATCTCCAGTTGAAGTGAACTGATATATGATCTTTTTAATAATTGCAAGTATCTTTTTAAGGATTTTTGCATCTATATGTATTAAGGAAATTGGCCTGTAGTTTTCTTCTATGCTGCATTTTTAGCTGCTTTAGTATTAAAGTGATGTTCATTTTCAGAAATAGTTTGTTAATGTTTCTTCTCTTTCAACTTTGTGGAAAAGTTTGAGATACATTTGTGCTAACTCTTGTCTGAAGTTCTGATACAGTTTTGTAGTTAATTCATCAGATCTTGTGCTTTTCTTTGTTGATTAACTTTTTATTAATGCTCAATTTCATCCCTAGTTACTGCCCTATTCGGAGTTTTTATATCTACTTGGTTCAATTTTCGTATCTCATGTGTGTCTAGGAATATATCCATTACTTTTGAGCTCTCAAAATTTTTAAAAGTTTTCAAAATAGTCCCTTATAATCCTCTAAATTTCAACAGTGTCTATTTTAATTTCAATTTTTTTATTTCTAATTGCATTGATGTTTTTTCTTTCTTTTTCTTGGTGAGTTTAGCTAGAGGTTTGTCGATCTTATTTATTCTTCCTAAGAGTCAATTCTGATTCACTGATCTTTTGTATTGTTTTCTTAGTTTCAATTTTACTAATCTCCACCCCAATTCTTATTGATATAATTTATTCCCTTCTATCACTTTTGAATTTCTCTGGTTCTTGTTCCTCTGACTTTGAGCTGAATCTTTAGGTTATTTATTTGTGATTGTTTTGGGGTTTTTTATGTGCATTTGTAGCTATAAATTTCCCAGTACTGCTTTCACTATGTCCCATTGATTCTGATATGTTATGCTTCATTGTCATGTTACTTTAGGAAATTTTATTTTTATTTTTTCCCTGGTTTCTTCTGTGATCCACCACTTGTTCAATAATGTATTATTTAATCTTCATGTATTTGTATAGTTTCTGTAATTTCTTTTGCTATTGATTTCTAGTTTGATCCCATTATGATCTGAAAGCACACAGGAAATTATTTAAATTCTTTTGTATCTATTTAAACATGTCTTATGTCCAAGTATATGGTCTATTTAGGAAAAAGTATCATAGGCTGCTGAGAAAAGTTGTATTCTCTTGATGTTGGATGGAACACTATGGATAACTGTTAAGTCCATTTGTGCCATGTTGTAAGATTTATCTCTGATGTTTTGTTGTTGTTTCTTTGGGTGCTGATCTATTTGTGAGAGTTGTGTGTTAAAATCTCCTAACATTACAGCCTTGAACTCTATTTGACATTTCTTGCCCAGTAGTTTCAGTTTTCTGGAATTGGGTGCACCTACATAGAGTGCATATGTGTTTATAACTGTGAGCTCTTGCTGTTGGATTGTTCCTTTTACCAGTCTATCTTTTTCTCTTCTGATCTGTTTTGGTTTGAAGCATGCTGTGTCTGAGAATAATACAACCACTCCTGCTTTTTTCTTAGCTTTGGTAGCATAAAGTGTTAGTTTCTATTCTTTTACCTTTGGACTGGGTGTTTCTTTGTGGGTGATGTGTTTCTGTTGCAGACAGGAAATGATCAGGTTTTGTCTTTTGATCCAGTTTGCCAGTGTGTGTCTCTTGATTGGTGAGTTATGGCCATTAGAATTGAGAGTAACTACTCTAATATTTTTGCTGAATCCTGCTATTGTTTTGTTTTTCTGCCACTGGCTCTATGTTTTTCTCATTTTGTTACACTTCCCTTTTTGATGTTTCCTTCACTCTGAGGTCTTTGTCACTGCTCTTCTCTCTGCCTCTCTGTCTGTAAGATTCCTTCAAGTATTTTCTGCAGTGGTGGCAAGTGGTTGCAAATTTATTTAGGGTTTCTTTGTTGTCAAAATTTTTTACTTCTTCAATTTTTAAGGATAGTTTTTTGGATATAACAATTTGGGTTGACAATTGCTCTCTTTTAAAGCTTGAAGAATTTTTGTTTCAGGCTGTCCTGGAGTTGAAGGTTTGTGCTGAGAAATTTGCAGTTTTTCAGATAGGCTTTTTTGGATAGCATAATATCTGTTTGTCTCTATTTTCTTGTTACTTTGACAAAACACAAGACATCCATAACTTAAGAGAGCAAAGATTTATTTAGTTCACAGTTTCAGAAGGTCTCACACAGGCCATTTAAAAGCAGTGACAATGGTGTTGAGAATTGCTTATAGCATTGCAGACACACAACAAATAATGTAGGAGCAAGTAGATGTCCTAAGACTCAGACAAGACTAGAGATTTCCCAAGAAGAAGCTATAAAAATGTTAGTTTTTCTTTCCTTTAGTTACTTTAAGCTGCCAGTGAATCATCCACACCCTGGGTGAATATTCCATCTTAAATCCACAAGTCAATCACACATATCCGAAATCTTAGCAGCGGGCATCCTCCCTCCCAGTCTCAACAAGTTGACACAATCCCACCAGGTCAAGCCTAAACATCCACCCTTTCCAGCTAGGCCCTACCTCCCAAAAGCACATAGTTCCACACATATTCCACCACATCCAAATACATGAGGATTTGGGAGAATCCAGATCCAAACCATAGCAATCTCCTACTGCTTTTAATATTCCCTCTTTGTGTTGAACTTCTGTGGTTTTGATTATGATATACTATGGCAAGGTTCATTTCTGGTCAGGGTTATTTGGTGTTCTATAAGCTTATTTTTTCTTCCCATTTTATTAATAGTTCACATTGACCTTGAGCATTTTGTGCACACACGTATCATAACAAAGTTATAAGACCTTTCCCTCTCTCCTTTTGGCCCTCCCCCCGAGCCCTCCAGTTCCCATTAATTTCCACATTAAGTTCCATGAGATGATTGTGATCTGGGTTTCTCATATCAGAGAAACCATTTGATATTTCACTATCTGTTTCTGACTCACATCACTAAGCATGATGATCTTAAATTGCCTCCATTTACCTACAAAAGCCTCTAACCTATCTGTCTTTTTAGATGCATAGTATCCCATTGTGTATAAATACCACAGTTTGTGTATCCATTGTCTGTTGATGGATATTTTGGTGACTTCCACATTTTAGCTATTGTTAGTTGTGCTGCTGTGAACATGGGTATACATGTATCTCAGTTATGTGTTGTTTTTAACTCTTTTGGGAATATTCCCAGAAGAGGTATCCCTGGATCAAAGGGGATATTTATTTCCAGTCTTTTGAGAGACTTCCATACTGCTTTCCATAGTGGTTGAACTAATCTACATTCCCACCAGCGTACAGGAGGGTTCCTTTTTCCCCACAGCCTCGCCAGAACTGATTGCTGTTTGATATGGCCCAATCACTCTGGAGTTAGATTGTACCTTAGCGTTGTTTTGATTTGCATTTCTCTTATGGCTAGGGATGTTGAACATCTTTTCATGTATTTATTGGCCATTTCAACTTCTTCATCAGTGAACTGCCTGTTTATTTCTTTTGCCCATTTTCAATGGGATTTTTGATTTTGAGAGGTTTAATTTTCTTCAGTTCCCTGTATAATCATCTGGTTATGAGTCTTCTATCTGAGGTAACCTTCTAGAAGACAAATTAGGCAAATATCTAAAAGACATAGGTGTAGGCAAAGACTTTCTTAATAAGACACCAAAAGCAAACGAAATTGTCTCCATTATTAATAAATGGGATTATGTCAAATTGAAAAGTTTCTGCCAAGCAAAGGAAATTTTCAACACTATAAAAAGACAACTGACAGACTGGGAAAAAAATATTCACTACCAATACCTCTATAAGCTTCCTATACTTGAAAATTAATTAATTTTATTAGATTCAGAAAATGTTCTGCCATGATTTCAGTGAATAAATTCTTTATAACTTTTGTTCTGCATTCTGCTTTTTCTCTCACACTCATACTTCTGAGGTTAGTTCTGTTTGAGTCATCCAGCAGCTACCGTATCCAA